>LOJH01063405.1:0-10443 GCA_001685095.1 Ellobius talpinus
TCTATCTATCTATCTATCTATCTATCTATCTATCTATCTATCTATCTTCATCATTATTATCTATCTATCATCTAACTATCATCTATCTATGCATCTATCTATGTATCTATCTGTGTATCTATCTATCTATCTAGATTCCACCTTGGGACATACATGACTCACACAGTTTTGCTTAATAAAATGGCTTTCCATAAACTGAAAAACAATGATGCAACTTTGATGTTGCTGAGCTTAAATTTAATGCACTTCTTGTGAGACACCTTGTAAGATCCAAAGAATTACATACAAAGGAATTTTAGCAAGACTTTTGCAAATTTAGATTACCAAGTGTTAATTCTTTCCGACCTTATTTTCAACTCTGTAATAAAGTCTTTTGAAAATTAACCAGCACCATCCCCCCCTCTGCCAGAGCTAATTGCTAGGATTAGGATTTGTCCTTAACTCTCTTCTATTACTTCTCATTTTAGCTTTGGACCTTGAGGTTTTCTGGATGAAAAGGGGGTTAAAGATTGCATTTCCATGTTCTGCTTCTTCTCTGCTGATGTTCTCCCCCCTGGAGATATTCTAGAATCCTCCATCTCTACAGTATCACCTGTTATTCCTGTCTCTCTCCACCTAGGAAGAACGAGAATCCCACAGACCTTTCTGACTCCCCTCTTCATGTTGTCTCACGTTTCTTTGAGGAAGGAGCTCTTTTGACCAGTTGGACTAGCGCAAACCCTGTGAGTACCTTTTTCTAGTTAAAATATCTTTGACTTGTCCCTTTATTACAACATATTTTTATTGACTATTTGGGAATTTCACATAATGAACTCTGAGCACCCTTACTTTCCTGTCCTCTCAGGTCCTCCCTCTTCCAATCTGTGTGGTTCATTTAGTCACTGAAGCATGGTCAAACTCCCAGTGGCCTGCCCTTCAAAGGAAAGTGAATTCTTTCCCATCTTACAACTGCCAGTTGCCATATGTTGTGAAGAGCTATACACTTCAGCATCTTTATCACAAATTTTAAGAGTTCTCTTTAATGGGTATCTGTTTAGGTTGCTACTAGGTCGGGGAGATGGGAGTGGGGAGGTACCATATAACCTTCCATGTCTCTCTTTCTGAACTGTGAAGTCTGCAGTCATTGACACTACTACAGAAGAAGATTTCTTCCTTATCCTTTATAGTCAGCAGGAACAGAGATCATGGGCTTCCACATGGTATCTGTCAGCAGCAAGACCATGGACATCCACTTACGAAAGGTGTCAGCATGTGCCACAGACCACTTTTGTGACGACATCATGACTTAAGAAATTGTGTTAGATGCCCCATTCTCTATTTTCTTCCTAACACTTGCATCTGTTTGTAGAGTTTATATAAAGCAGATTCAGCATCATCTTCTAATTTTTATAGCCCATTTATTAAGTCATCTTTGTTCAAGGCTATGCGGTCACTTTTCACCCATCCTTCCAGACATGTGTCCACTAAAATCACCCAACAATATTGATGGGGAGAGAGGTTCTATCAGAAGAATGGAACAAACTTTGAAAATCATTGAGAGCAATCAGTGGGACCACACAGTGGTTAGAAAGTGCTTTTTATGCCTGAAGAAGATGAGGAAAAACTCTTCCCAAGAGCTGTCAGATGACGGATAATTTGAAGCCCCTTGAAATTATTTATTGGAAACGGCTACTAAATCTTGGCTGCAGCTTTCGGCTCAACAAGACGGGGTTGTTTCAGCTTTCAAACATTCAGAGAAAGCCGCAGGAAAGCTGTCATTAAGAGATCAGTGAATCAAGCCAGTGAGTGAGATAATTGTTCACTGAAAAAGAGAGGGTTGAATTTTTAATGTCTCATCAGTACTAGACGGATGGGGAGGGGGTACACTGTTGGCTCTTTCCTGTGAGCTGCCCGCTGAAGCCAGGGCCTTGCTGATATAAAGCAGAAGTTTCGAAATATCATTGGGAATCTGGAGAAATTAAAATGAAACAATCCTGGATCAGTGTTCTGAGGCTCATGCCAGATACAGCTGTGATAATCGGTTGGTGTTTATTTTCCTGTTCCAATCAAAATGAAGAGCTATTTGGGAGAGATTCTGCCCAAGAGGCTGTCTGGGAGATACAACCATTGTTGAGTGCCTCTGATGGAGCGGTGGCCTTTTGAATTGGACCAGAGACGAAATCAGTGAAAGAGTCAATGCAACTGCGGAAAAACCAGGACAGAAATAGTAGCAACGGGAGCCCCTAAGCTGTGGCTGCTGTCCTGCTAAACCAAATGCAGCCAGAGTTCCCATTTTTGCATTTGCTGGGGCTCCCATGGCAGTGGACTTGCTGCCATTTATTAGCTGACAGAGGAACAATCCTGCTATCACAATGGGAGTTTAGAGTCAATGAGAAGTCACATAGCATCCATATTTTACTTAGGATCCAGTTAGATTTCTTTGGAGAATGGATTTTACTTAGATGACCACTTATATTATCTCTAAGGGATCATACTTGCCTGGTCTTGGAAAACTACAGACTTGGCTCACAAAGCCTGAATCTTTCATGCTAAGTGATTTATGTTATAAATCAAGTAAGACAGACTTTAAAAAGAGAAGAGGAATTTAACTGTGTTCTGCTTATTTTATAAAAGAGAAAATAGCCATAAACAATCAGCTTACTCACTTCCTAAAGGGCCTCCTATGTTCACTGAGGGAGACTGCTACATGCAGAAATATGTGGTGTTGGTGATATTTTCCCAAGCCTTCAAAGTAGATCAGGCCATAAGGTCATATACAGAATGTGCCATTTAGCAAACTTGCACGGTCCCCAAATTTGCGGTATAAATTTTGGGAAGTCCACCACACACTGCACAGGAAGTCACTGTGGACTGATTTTTCAATGTATTTGTAAGAGAAGACCTTAAGGACAAAACAATTCTCATGCAGCTCTGGTACACAGGAAGTACATGGCCTCTGGAAAAGTGCAGCATTCTTTCAGGGGACACTTAGTTGGGCCTGGTCAGAGACTACATGGTAAAGACAGAAGGTTTCATATCCCCAGTTCCACTGACATTTAGAATTCTGGAACTGTTGTCTAGCAAACCAGGAACTGGCCGAAGTGATAGTCTAGTGTTCGTTCACACTGCAGACTGGAGATGTAAGAAAATGAGGGCACACAGAGCAGAGGTGAGCAACTTTCTGGCTAAGTCAGATTTCCCAGAGTGCTGGCACATTAAGGGTGGGTGAACATGGTGTTGGTCAAAGAAAGTACTTTAGGGAGTAGACAAAAGATGGCAGTTTCCAAATGTCCCTGGGAGCTGATGCCAGGAGGTCCACCTGTCTCCCGTGCGGCTGGATTGAAGAGCAAGGCTGGAGATGGATGACTTTGACCCCGTGGTCTGTGGGATTTAAGGAATTTGGGAATTTCCCACAGAACCTGCCATCCCTGTCCCCCTTTTCTTCTCATGAAGCTTTCGATACACTTGATGTTTTATGTTTAGTTGGTGTCTTAGCTATCATTTTGTATATTTTCCTTGTTTATGGAGCGCTCTCCACTTTTATAGTCCCTGAACTTTTCGCCGCTGGCTTTCTGCTAGCTGTTCTTTTCTTAAGCAACTTTGAATTCAAAGGACAAACCACTTAGAAAAATGTAGAGAGCATATGTGGTGTATCTTTCCAAGAGTCTGTTCATCTATATATTTTTGACTAATATATATTATATATATGACTATATATATGAGTCTACACACACAAACACTGAGAATACATACTGAAGAGGATATGCCCACCCTACAAATATATATCAATTTACCATATAGACATTGCTTTAGTATTTATATGGTTGGAATTGTCTAATTTGTCTGATATTTTTTGATTCATAGTTACATGGATTCCTCACACCCCATGGAAAAGGTGTTTGCTTAACTGCCTTGATGTCCCATATTGCATTTCACAAATACCCCGTAGCTTAGAAATTCTTCTGCTAGCACCAATACTGGGTTGCTATGAAAAATGCTGCTATGGCTACCCTTTTGCACACACTTGGCACATGTATTTGCATTCCTTCTGAATCATAGGCCAGGCACATGTTAGCTGTAATACATCCTGGCAGTGTCCAAAGTGTCTATAACAAACACATACTTCCCACAGGTTATGTGGGAGTCTCAGTCGCTCCACAGGCTGGCCATCACTTTCTTGACAGTCCCTGCATTTCTCACATTGAAAATGTTAGCCATCATAACACCAATGGCTCTTATCTGGGCTGCTGGCTAAAATTGTACGCCTGTGCTAAGCCGATGAGATACACCCTCAGTTGTTCTTTCCAAGGAGAACATTAGACATACACTCCCTTTAAGAGGAAGCTGCCTTCTGAGCTGCATTCATGAAATGTTCTCTCATCTAGCATAGCTCTTAATCTGATTTGTTTCTTAGCATGCAAGTTGTTTTACAACCATTAATTGAGATTTGCCGCCAGGACTGCCTGGATCAGATGGTTTACAGGGCTTCTCTAGTAAGAACTACACTCTGGAATTACCCTAAATTTAGTGAACCAGAATTTTTGTACTTTCAAATCTTAATATACGATTGTAATAATCATTATTGTTACCACAAATTAAAAAGTAAATAATTGCATATCTATCTTTTCTGGTTAATTGAGTTTTTCATTAGAATTATATGGGACAAAATATCTATTAATAAAGAGAAATTGTTATTGGGAGGGGAGCAGTGAAGAGGGCTTAAATGGGGCTGTCTTCCTAGAACTAGAATGAACTAGCTAGCCCATCACACGTGGTGATAAAGTAAGCCGTGGCTGTGTGGTTTTGATGTGTCTGATAGGAAGTGAGCCTACAAGGGAAGGAATTAGTGCTCTTTCTTCCTGATCATCAGAAAAAAAGTAGGGTACCCTGAGAATAGATCCTAAAAAAATACATGTTCCCTCTACAAAACCACCTACTGCATTATCTGGTATTTTCATCGCTGGTTATGAGATTCACAGTAAAGGTAGTGTTCTAGGTGGATGACATCAGCCTTAACAGGAGGCTCTGCTCTCTGAACATCACACTCTGGTTGGAACAAATTGTTCCAGTGATCTCCAAATATGTTGCTCTCATAACTTCCTCAAGGCACTTGGGTTAGTCAGTTTTTTTTGTCAGTGGTTACTTACCTGACACTGCTTACTTACGAATTACAGGAAAGCTTATTTTGATTCAGACTTTGATTCAAGATCAGAGGCCCTGAAAGTTTGGTACTCTGATGAGGGTAGCATATATCATAGTGGGTATACATGTCAGAATGATCAGTAGCATCTTAGATCCAGAAAGAGAAAACATGGTCCAGCATCCTCCATCCTCTTTTAAGGGTATGTACACAGTCATATCAGCACCCAATTAATAAGGTTTCACCTTCCAAAAGCACACACTGTGTCTCAAACCTTTCACCTATGTGTGTATGGAGAACACTGCCTACATTTTAACTGTGTTGTGGTTAAGCCACAAGTCATGTTTTAGACCACCAGGGAAGAGATCCAACAGACTCCTTTGTGGAGAGGGTGCATTGTTCTAAACTCTTAATCCAAAGATGAAGTTCAGAATTCTCAGACATGCAATTCTTATCTCTTTCAAAGTTATTCTGGGTAAAAAAATGACCTCTTGTACTTTTTAAATATTCAGTCAGAGTGTGTGTCATAAAGAAAATAGCTTTATCCAATTTGTGGTTGAGTACTTACCTTTGTCTTTTTGAAGACTATTTCTAAAGCCTTACAAAACCTATGCCTGCCTGAAGACATTAAGTCCATACTAGATACTCTGTTGATCTGATTTAGAGTGGAAGTTTGGGGCAATGAAGTTATCAACTTATCTTCCAAGGGAACTGGAAGCTGAGACCAGCTAAATGGGTATCTTTTGCACATGTGGCAGACTCCCAATAAAATCTATAAGCAATGAGATGGTGAGCTTCCATAGTAGCAATGCTGTTCACATCTTGTTACATAGTGATTTGGAGAAGGCAATGCTCTCCATAAGTCCTCTGGGAGACCACAGTGGGGAGATTTGTCCTTGCAACTTTCCAGGATTTTGTTCCATATATTTCTTTCTTTGCCTGAGTTAATTTGTAATTTGTATCATTTAACTGTACTAAACTGAATCTGTATGCAGAATAGCACGCAGTGAGTTCTAGAAAGTTATTGAAACCAGTGTGGGTAAATCTCTCTCGCTGTCTTTCTGTCTCTTTGTGTCTCTGTCTCTCCTTACTATGTGTGTACATGTACCTACATATTTACATACATATTTACAAAGCATATATCAGTTTCATTCAGAGGTCCATTGATTCTGCTGAAGTCGCCCCTTAGATGTTTTGTTCTAAACATGATTTTTATGTCTTCAAAGGAACAGGAAACATGCCATTTCATCCATGGCATACTTAAAGATTATATTCTATTCGGTCTAGAGAAAGTTTATTATATGGAAGCAGGTCCTTCACTAGCAGAATCATTGTAGTGAAGTCTCTTCCTTTTGAGTTATTTCTAGATTTGTCCCAGGACAAAGTATCATGATAGTAACAACTTTCTAGCCATTCTGGCAAACTAAATGAAGGGAAATATTACAGTATTTTGGACTGTTGGGTACAAAAAAACCATACTGAGTCTTAAAAGTGCAGGGATTTTGAAATCTTTGCATTAGAGATTATGTTCTTTCATAAAACCTCCAAAAGTGAAAACCAGAAGGAAATTTATGAGTCACCCAATCCGTCAGTTTCCAAATGTTTTCTATAAGGCTTAATTAGATTTTTCTCTTGTGGAAGAGTGGAAGCTCTTAAGTTGAAATCCTGCTTGGAACAGGTTGTACTTGTTTTTAAATAATCTATTTTTATGTCCTTTCATGTTTCATAAAAGAATTCCTTGTTAAAGCATTCATATCGAGATGTATAGATCTAGCAAACCCTTCATTATATAGCTGTTCAAGTAACTTGGAACCAGTTAACCATTCTGAAAGGGGAGTGATGTCTTTTAAGGCTGGGTTTTAAAAGTCTATGTATGATATGTACACTCTAGTGCAGTGTGTGTGTGTGTGTGTGTGTGCATGCGTGCGTGCATATGTGAGAGAGACAGACAGAGACAGAGAGACAGAGAGGGAACATAGAGAGAGCACAATTCTCGACCAACACTGAAGATCAAGTTAGGGTTGTAAATGAAAGATAAACTTGTTGGGTGTATCAGGCAGAGAATGGAAGGCAGGGAAAACATTGCTCTTTAGTGACTGCATTCCTCCAGGCATGGATTGAAGAGGGCAAAACTGTGTTCTTCATGCAGATAGCAAAGTTAGTTTTACATATGTTGTGGCCAAGATGCCAAGAGGATGACTAGGAAGGAGGAGTTAGACTGTAAAATCAAAGGGTTATATACTGTCATGTACTCCAAAATCCATTAGGAAGACCAATGCCATTAATGACATGAGAAGATCTACCCAGGAGGCAAGGTGCTTTAAAGTACCTCAATAAACACTCGAAAGAATTCGTTTAAATGCATCTAAGTTGTATCTCAGGTGAAAGATGAATTACAGACACAGACTCACTTCAAAAGTTCATGTTGTTTTAATGGAGATATTAATACTCTTCCCTAAAAGTGATGAATCTTTATGAAATATTATTTTAAACTTGCCAATTCTTAATCAAAACCCACGATGACTATGTTCAGAGCTGCCCAAATTATGGAAGTGTTTTTTTAATTAGATTTATTTTATTTTTCCACTTGCAATGTATTTAGATTCCTGGAGGTAAAGGAGGGATTTTCTGTAGCCCATTCCTCATGTGAAGACCAATTATTAGCTTTCCTTAGGGAGGAGGGATAGAAATCCAAAATATGCAAACACGTGTACCAAAGGGTTGTCTATCATGTATCCTACTTCCAGGGATGGTCTGCCAGTTTTGTACAAGAAAAAGGTTGGTGACCCTGATTGGCTTGTTTAATCTAATTTGGGCTATGCTCTCCATTAACTTTAAGATGAATCTTAGACTCTAGTTTGGTATAAAAGCTAATACATATTTAAAATATTACCCATTCCTTTTTTATCATCAAAATGTTCTTTCACTTCTCTTGACGAATAAGAGACCTTCTCATGGCTTTGAGGCAAAGGATTTGTGACAGGAAGAATGATATCTGTAGTCAACTCCTGTGGATGAAATGGGATCCTTAGACACACTACAAGGACAACAGATGTATGACCAAGGTTTATAATTGGTAAGAGCCAAACTTAGGGCACTGAAATCCAGGCTCTAACAGTTTCAGAGAATAATGCATTATCACTAAGACATACTTGTGGAAAATCAAATTGCCAATTTGCCTTAGTATGGTTGTAACTGCAAATGTAAGTGAATACATGATGTATGTGTTACAAGTAGGAGAAGTTGCAAAGAGATACAAAAATTAGAATGATTGGAAAGCTGGAATTTGTGGAGGCAATTTTGGAGATTGTTTCTGATTTGGGAAGGGCTTCAGAGCTCACAGCAGCAGAAGCTCATAGAATGTTCTCTCTTATCTATATTTTCACATGTATGTGTGTATGTATGTATATATGCACATATGTATGTATGTATAATTGCATGCATGAGTGCTTGTGTAAATTTAGAATTGGAGCTCAAACAAAATGAAAGAAAAAAGATGAAAATTTAACATAGAGTGATCAGTGACACTAGTTAAATCTCACCTAATTTAATTAGGAAGAACAATCACAGCACATGGTTCTTTTATTTCAATGGGCACATGGCCACTAACAATGAATCTTAAATTTACAAGCCTTCCTTGAAGCTTGGAGTACTTACATAGCTAAGCTATAGTCAATGAAAGTAAGAGAAAATGGTGAATTAATTTTCTAAAAGTGTCTTTAGAATGTTTCCTCTTTCTCATTGTGTTTTTATGGATACACAATCAACTACAACATTAAGAAAGAAATAGCCATTTCATCTTATTTTGGTTTTCTAAGTCAAGCAACATTAATGAATATATACATATATTAATGAATGTCATTAATGATTACACACACAGAACACACACATATATATATATAAACATATATGTGTCATTTGACAATATAAACTCAGGTACTCCCCCTACATCTTTTAGCACAATTCTAAAGTATTATTTTTCAGTAAGGAAATCTGGTGAATATTTTTAGGAATCTTGTTAAGTTTCATAAACTGGTTTGTGTAGAGACCATTATAAACCCTAAATGTTCTTGGAGCCGATTTCTGGTTCTGCAACATTTTGTTCTCCTTAGGCTTGCAACCCTGACTAACTACTTACAGAATGAGGCTGCTTTGATCTTAATTTCTGTCAGTTTGCATTAGTGTAAATTTAAAATTGTAAAATCAGTGTCTTGTTTTATATTGCTATAGACATGGGATTAAGAAATTCATTTAGAAAAAGCTTTAAAAGTCTACATTGAAGTTTTTATGAATTCAAAGCCAGAATTATGTGTAATGTCTTTCTCTATCATGGCTTTTACTCACTCATCTGTTGGATTTCATGAGGAGCACTACCCTACTTCCATCCCTGCAGTCTTGAACTCCATTCATCTAATGAGTTTCTTTTCTTTTAATAACAAATGCCAATTCCAATGCTTTTATTAGTTTTAGAGAAGAGCACATTTCTGGAGGTCCTTGTTCTGGCATATGCGAGTTCAATAGTTCTTTCAAGGGAGGCCTTCACTGCTACAAGGCTACTCATGAGTACACAAATAATTCTGATTACTAAGTATACTGGGATGTCATGAAAAGTGTTTCATTCACTCTCAAGACACATTCAACAGTTAGGATGTTGAATAGAGCTGTATGGATACAATGCTGTTTGTTATATATGTTTGTAATCAATAAGGACCCTATTTAGTTTGCTGGCACCCTCAGCCCCTGATCAGGAACTAGAAAATCCCCAACTCTTGCAGAAGGGTTATTTTTGGGGGCAGGGTGTGATTCAGAGTTTTCAGCAAGTAGGCTTTATTGTTATAAGAAAACTACTGACAGAGATGAGAAATTTCATTTCTTTTAAATGTTTCCAGGGCTCTTAGATGGGAAAACACAGTAAATACAATCAGACACTGGGCCCTTTCTTTGTCTGGATGAGATGATTCCTGGAGATCACTGCACAAAATCATTTGCTGCCTAGTGTCAATCACTAGATCGGAAACAAGAACTGAAGTCATCTTTGCCCCGCTGTTTACTGAGTTTTACTCCTTGACTGAATGAGTTTTCAGGACTCTGAGGATCATGTCTTCTTGTAGATCTGAGCGCTTGAAAGAGACAGTCTCTAGGCTGCATATAACTTTTAAAGTCATCTTACTCAGGACTACTAATTTTTATCATTTAAAACATTAATCGTTGTCAGAGGCGGTTCGTTCATTTTTCTGCCTGCCCAAAATAACCACTCAGAAACTATATTAATTACAAAACTGCTTTGCCTATTATCTTATGCATATTTCTTGCTAGCTCTTACA
>LOJH01063406.1:0-10728 GCA_001685095.1 Ellobius talpinus
CCGAGTGGGTTGGAGCCACCACTGAGTGGTCCTGAGCTCCTCTGCAGACACCTGGGCAAAGGGAAAAAAGGTGGAAGGAAAATAAAGTTCCTACAAGCTGTAAAAAAAAAAGTGAAGCAAAGATGATCAACGTAATAGGAGTAAGTATGATTAAAGGGATTTTTATCTTACAAACATCTGTTGCTATAACAAAATAGCTGATATAATCAGTGCACAAAGAGGAAAATTAGTATTTTGGCTCTGTGTTTCAGAGGTTTCAGCCCAGATTCCACAATCGCCTTGATGGTACAACCCCAGTGACCTACATACCTCCCGATAGCCCTACTAAAGGTTCTACTACTTCTTCCAGCTTCCCTGGGAACCATACTTTAGTACATAGGCCCCGAGGAGCTCGTTCGCAGTCTAGTCATGACATAAGTCACTCTCAAAGCATTTGCGCGCTCTTTCCTCCAATGTCTCCATCCAGCTGCTGCCGCAGCCCCATCCAGCTGCTGCCGCAGCCCCACCCGCTGCACAAGCCCAGTTTGCTCAGCTGTCTGCTATTGCCAGGTTGGTAACATAATAAGACGCACCTCTGACAGGTCATGGCAGTTTTCCCATTCTCCCATTTCCACCTGTGGGGGAGTTCAGAGCAGTTGGTGGGAGCAGGCTGATTCTGATCATCATCTGCTCGGGGCCTACAAGGCAGAGTTCTTGTCATGGCAGTAAAACTAGACAGTGCATGACATGGTTTTAGTAGGGAAATACCAAACTGGATCAATTTCTTCCCTGAATACGGCTATGGAGAAGCAGATAGAATACTATAAGAACTTAAAAAGAAAATTACAATAATATTTTGTATTTCTATACCATGGTACCCTCTAAGGAGTTGGTTGCTTGACTAATAGTTACAACCATTTGGTTCTAGGAGCTGAGGCAGCAGGGGGGATCATTTGTCAACCTTATTTTCATTATCAAATTTATATGAGATAAGGAACATTTACTTCAACTTATCCCAGAACCACCATTGCCAATGTTTTGAAGTAGGTCCTTCTTTATGCATAAGATTTATGTGTAAGATTAAAAGCAAATTTAATGCTGGAGTGGGCTCTGTGGTTAAGAGCACTTGCTCTTGCAGACCACAGCTCAGTTCCATAGTCAGCTCACCACTGCTTGTCACTCATGCTCCAAAGAATGTGATGCCTTCTTCTGGCCACTGTGACACCCACATGCACGTGCACATGGATGCACGTGCATACACAGACACACACATAAGCAATAAAATGTTAAGAATAGTTTAAAAAGCAATGAAAAGCAAATTTAGTTGTAGGCTGTGTATATACAGTTATAGCATTCCATTCTTCATAGTGATGTAATAAGTATCATGCTTTCCCCTGGTTATTGCATGATTTAAATAGTCTAGTTAAAAATGCCATTTAAATTGCTGATTTGATGTAATTGTTTTATTATTTACCTACATTGGAAATTTACAATATTCTCTCTGTTTTTCTTTGAAGAAAATATCTGTACTTCATATGTTTAGGGTTATTTTCCTGGGAGAAATTCCCACCGGCAGAATTTAGAAGGCTTTCTAACTAGTGTCAACAGCTTCTTTTTCGACATGACCGATCTAATTTCCTCTATTCTTCTTGAAGGGACAGCACTGATCTCATCGTGTCTGCACCAGCCTGGCACTGGTTGATGTTAGAAAATTCCAGAATAGGAGGGTAAAGTTGAGTGTGACGTGGAAAGCCAAACCACCCCCACCTCTGAGGAGTGTCTCAGAGAAGGCATAAAATTTACTGTGAGGAGGGAAGTGAGAAGATGTGGTACTTCTCAAGAGAGAGAAGATCAAAGGAAGACTTTGAAAATTAAAACAATTTATTTTGTTTTCTACTTCTTGTTTTTCAGTCTCCACCCGGGGGTGGTGGTGGTCACAAATGCTTCTGTAGAGATATCAGTAAGAGCAAGCATTCTAAAACAGTGACCCAAGGCTCCTGTCATATCCTTCTCCACGCATGTTACTTCCGTAGGTTAGCCCACCATGTACTCTGAAAACAACACACAGGGAAAGGGAAGGACGGGGCGACCCTAGGACCCTTCTTCCAGTCCCTCCTTATGTGCCTGAAATGGCTGCAAGGAATTCTGGGATGGAGTCCAGTCTTTCTGCTATTTTGGAGGAGCAAATCTGCAAGTCTGTGTGAAGCCTGAAGCACAAACTGTGCAGCTTTGGAGACACAACAGACTACTTGAAACCGCTTGTGTTTATGTCTAAAACCAGCATTGTACATTATAGAAAAAAACCGTGAAATTCGTGGTGATAATTAAAACCAGCACTGTACAGTATAGAAAGGAACGATGAAATTCATGATGATAATTTTTAATTTTGTTTTCTTTTAGTTTTCTGTTTAGAATGACATTGAATAACAAATATAA
The DNA here is from genome assembly GCA_001685095.1 of Ellobius talpinus. NCBI lineage: Eukaryota > Metazoa > Chordata > Mammalia > Rodentia > Cricetidae > Ellobius > Ellobius talpinus. Next base: position 2,416 of record LOJH01063406.1, read on the forward strand.
AACTCTCTGACAAGGATGTGTTGGGAAGAAAGGGACACCAGCTCATTCTTGGCAGGAGGTCTAGGGGTGGCTCATTCAACTTAATGATGAAGTCTAAAAATGGGCTCTGGGTCAAAATACACTGCTGCGGGATAGTGCTCCTGTACACCTTAAAGATTTGTCACTCATATTGGTTTAATAAAATGCTGATTGGCTAGTATCCAGACAGGGAATATAGGTGGGACAACCAGACTAGGAGAATTCTGGGAAGAGGCAAGGCAGAGAATCAGTCACCAGCCAGATGCAGAAGAAGCAAGAAGAGAACGCTTCACTGAGCAAAGATACCAAGCCATGTGGCTAAACATAAACAAGAATTATAAGCTGTAAGAGCTAATTAATAATAAGCCTGAGCTAGTAGGCCAACAGTTTATAATTAATATAACCCTCTGTGTGTTTCTTTGGGGCTAAACAACAGCAAGACCAGATAGAACAGAAACTTCTATTTACAATACACATTAGACCATTATAGGAATGGTCTCTGTGGAGGGACATGAGGGACTAAGGGTGGCTTTGTGCTGTCTCTTGACTAGTTTGGAAAGAGAGGAGACACATTTTTGTTCATATCAATTGTACATCATGGCAAAGCACTTCTTTCTAGTCTCCGTGGAATGCATTGGGTCAGGTCTGCTGAGGCCTCCTGAGGCACAGGCTGCCGTTTAAGCCTTCTTAATTAGCAGCGTGCTGTGTCGCACTTTGTCATGGGCTGTTCTCAATTCTTTGGGTAAGTTTGTGTTCAAGATTCACAAATCAACTTGTGAATCTGCTTTTTTTTTGTTTTGTTTTTTAATTCCCGTTTTTGGTTAAGAAGTAGTTTGAGTCTCTGAAATTTGCTTCATAAACATACGAAAGGGCCCCAGTTTAGTGATGGAAAGACAAGACCATTAATGACACTTTGCAGTTGTCAAACAATATGGTCCTATCAGGATATGGGAAGATGTTATGGCGTGACCTCCAGTCACAAGTCAGGAAGGAGGATGAGCCATCGGATCAGTTAGATTTAGGGTCACAGTCCTTGAGCAGGTTGGGCTGAGGTTGTGTGTCATTTGTCTTCCAGCTGCACGTGTTGGACACACTGGAGGATCAGAACACTGTTATTCAGCACATGGTGGGGGCCGGCATATGGTGGATGTTCCATGATAGCCACATCTTCCTCCTCTGGGACCTCCCACAACTGACCAACTTTCACCTGATTGGGAGTTATGAACTCTAGGGACTGGCATGGGGTTAGGTAGTCTCCTCCTGGGGGGGAGGCAATGGGTAATTCCAGTGACAGAGAAAGCTCTTGTCCCATTGTCTTCATGGTGATGGGATGACAGAAATAATGTCCAGCACACCTGTCCTTGAAATTTTAATCTGTTTCCCTGTCTCTGCTCTCCTGCAGCCCAGCCCAGTGTCCCAACTCTTTGCTTGTGCCAGATTTACTTCCTTGGTGACAAGATGACCTATCAGAGGGGATGGTGTGTCTTTCTCAAGTGTATTGTCCTGGGAATTCAACACAGGGCCAGGCCCAAAATACACGTTCACTGTAGTCCTGGTGGGAGCTGGTCTCTGGCTCGCTGATGGATGGTTCTCGAGGGCAAAGCCTGTGCTCAGTTCTTTATAAGCATAACTTTATTTCATCTTCTAACAGCCCCAGCCATCTTTAAAAAACTTGCATCAAGACCACATGACATGAAATTCATCAGTCATTTAGGTTTATAGTTCACCGGTGTTTGGTACATTCAGGCTGTAATGCAAGGGAGTTTTTGGAACCTTCTCATCTTGCAAACTTGAATCGTAAGTTCCAAAATCCACTTCTGTCAATCTGCCTATTCAAGATGCCTCACATGGGTAAACATATGCAGCTTTGTTTTCCTTCGCCTGGCTTGTTTCACATAATATAATATCCTGAAGCTTCATCAATGCCATAATTTCTTCCTTTGTCAAGACTGAAGATTGCCCTGTTGATCTATTGGTGGCCATTCAGGTGGCTCCAAGGTCTTAGCTATTTCAGGTTTACCAGCATCGTGTTACTCTGGACACGAGTGTGCAAACTGGAGGTCTTTTAGTCTAGACTTTGCATATACTGGTCCGAAGATCCAAGAGGTTTACTATTTGCCCAAAAGTCCCAGCCAGAAAGTGACCAAGGAGGTATTTGAACCTGGATCCATCTGACTCTACAGCTTATCTTGCCCCCATCAGGATACACACTTTTGTTCAAGGATCTCCTGAGGGTGGAATGGAGAATCTTGTAATAAAAAGGGCTAGAGTTTATTTGTGGGAGCTTTGTATCAGGCCTTGGGACTTTTTAATCATAACACATGAGGCAGATTGGGGGTGGTCTGAAGTAGAATTGACACAGATCACTGTCTAGGTGGAAGGATGATGCAAGGAAGAAACAGAATTCAAAGAAAGTTCTAGAAGAGAGTCTTGTTTCTTTTACTTTTATTTTTCTCAAGATAAACACTTGCTAAGTAGACCAGGCTGGACCCAGTCTATTTACTACCTTGCTTTGCAATTTAAAATCAACAACAACAACAACCAAATCCAAGACCCCAAACCAAAAAATAATTATGTAAATGCACTCTGGTGGTCTTGGTGGTGCAGGCTTTTAATTCTAGCCACTAAGGAAGCAGAAGCTGAATTGCTGGAAGTTCGAGACTAGCCAGGGCTACACAGCAAGACTGTTTTGAAAAAGAATATGGGAGAATGATCCAGAAAATCACCTCTGGCTTCATATGCACACAGGTGTGTAGTTGTGTGTGTGTGTGTTTAACTCTTTGCTCTTTACTCTTTGAGGGCCCGCTACCCAGCTCCCAAATAAGTACAGAGATTTACTCTCATGAATGCTCGACCTTAGTTTGGCTTTGTTTCTGGAAAGCTTTTCTTACATTAAATTATCCTGTCTACCGTTTGCCTCTGGACTTTTATCTTTATTCTATATATCTTTCTTTCTTCATACTCAGTGGCTTACTATGTGACTGGGTGGCTTGCCTCTGGTGTCCCCTCTCCTCTTCTTGCCTCCTCCTCCTTCTCCTCTTTTTCTACTTCTATTTATTCTTTCTGCCTGGCAGCCCCATCTATCCTTTCTCCTGCCTTGCTATTAACCAACCATTCAGCTCTTTATTAGACCAGTCAGGTGTTTGAGACAGGCAAAGTAACACAGCTTGACAGAGTTAAACAAATGCAACATTAAAGAATGTAACATATTTACATCATTAAACAAATATTCCACAGCATAAACAAACATAACACATCTTTAACTAATATTTTACAACACAGGCACACACACATAAACTTATACATACATCACCCACCACACACATACATACACAGTGGGGCTGGAAGACAACTCAGTGATGCAGCATTTTCTCAACATTACTGAGCCTTAGGCTTTGCAAAAACAAATAAAAACCAAAAACAAAACAAAAGCCTTCCTAATGGTTCATAGACTGTGTTCACAGGTGTACACACATTCTTTTTCATCTGTGATACATTGTAAACAAGTTTGTGGGTTTAAGAGACACTTCAGATGATGAATGGCCTGTTTCTGTACATCGTAGGCAATCATACCAAATTGTTTAGACAAGTTTGCTAATAGATATGATCTATTTAGCTAAACAGATATTAATTTTCCAGCTCCTTGACCTGCTGACAAATTAATTCCCATTGGAGCTACATCATGACAGATTACAGTAAAAGTTGAGGTTGCAAATGACTGTTGAGACAGTTCAAATGACATGAAGACTTGTCACACAGATTGTGACAAGTTTAGATGAGACACACAATGTCAGGTTAGAGGGTGTAGTTTCATTTCCTGTGGCTGGGATAACATAGCCCTAACAAAAGCAACTTAGAGGGAAAAGCATTTCTTTGGCTTGTAATTACAGGTTGAAGACTATCATTGTAGGAAGCCAAGGAAGCAGGAACCTGAAGTGGCTGCTTACACCCGCACATAAGAGCAGAGAGAGAATAAAGGCATGCTTAGCTCTCTCCACTCTTACATAGTTCAGAACCAAAATCTAGGGGATGGTGTTAGGCTTGGTCTTCCCACATTAATTAATGTAATCAAGATAGTCCCCCATAGACACGTCTACAAACCAACTTCATCTAGACAATTCCTCATTGAGAAATTCAATAGAATTCTTCCTAGACTATTCTAGATTATGTCAAATTGACAACTAAAACCTACAATCACAGAGATGATAATCTGTATACATGTGTTTATGAAGGCTATTTGCTATTTTACAAACAAATTTAATACAAATCAGTTTATATCAATCTAAAAGGATCATCAGCTGTTTATTATTTCTGGTCCAGGTAGTAGAATTTTTGCCTTTAGGAATGATGCTGTCTCTAGCATGTTTTCTATAGATGCTTTGACACTACATAGCTGGCTTGAAACACCAATAGGCTACAAGCACAACCGTGCAAGGGTGGTCTGAAGTATGCGCCCCTATTGTGTGATGTATAGCCGTCATTTAGGGGTATCAGTGTTTATGAAGTTGCTGTTGATATCAGTAGATGTGTTTCCCATCTGTGAAATGCTGATTTCTGGGGGCATAGCTCAGTTGGTGAAGCACCAGGACCGACCTGAGTCTGGCTCTTCAGAACCCAGGGAAAAAGCCAGATGCGGTACACAACCCTGCAATTCCAGCTCCTGTCCCAGGGAGCTGGAGACAGGAGGATCCCTTGAGTTTAGTGGCTAGCCAGCCTAGGTGAATTGGTGAGCACCAGATTCAGTGAGAGACCCTGCCTCAAGAAATAAGGGGGAGAGTGATGGAGGGAGAGATACATGATGACCTCTAACCTCCTCATTCACACGTATGAGCAAGAGTACCCACATGCACATGTATAGCACACACATTATTGATACTCTAGACTTTTTATTGTGTGAATCTGTGCTAGATTGCTGGATGTTTAAGGTTACCCCTGTTCATTGCCTATGAGATACCAATAGCACTCCTTAGCTGAGACAGTAAAAAAAAAAACAAAAAAACTCCAAACATTGTCCAGATTCCCCAGGGGCCAAAAATTACCTCCCTGTCAGGTGTCTGCCAACTTCTCCATGTTGCTCTGGTTTTATGGATGGTGGCAGGGTATGTCACATGGACCCTGCTCTTTTTAGCAGTTATTAACATAAATATTCTTTTTTTTGTAATTTTGCTAGCAGCCTTGCAAGAAAGATTAATGGAGGGGGGAAAAAGCAAAAATATCTTCTTGTGGTTTTGCAGTGCTCTGAGTTACATGTATTGAGGTGCCAGTAAAGGAATTAATAAATGCAATAACCTTCCGTTGAAGGCTGTGTTCCCTGAGGGTGTTTGCTTCCTGTTTTATAGTGTGCCCTAATGATAGCCTATCTTTCTGGATCAATTAATCGTATGTTTCTTTCTACCCTTCGCTGATATCACCTGTGGTTTGTCCCGAGTATTTCATTATCAGTACCAGTAAAGCACTGCTCCCCAGGCATCACTCACCGTGCCCGTTTGTTTTTCACCCCATATATCTGGCTGACTTCCTGCTTGGATGGATGGAGAAATCCATTAGACTTTGATGGAGCTATGATTATGTTTCTATTGATCAGTGTCTTTCGCATGGTAAATCTTGTTGAAATGAAACCATAGAATTCCAGCCCGTGCAGGTGAGCGATAATCCTGAGGACAGAACGTAGCACTCTGCTAACAGGTGAGCATAACCTCTTCAGCTACATCCCAGAATATACCAGTTAGGTTACATTATGATGTCATTGGACTGTGAATAAAGGAATTTTGGATATTTTTAAAACGTACTCTAGTCTTCTCACTTTGTACATGGAAAAGCTCCGGTCAAGAGGGAAGACAAGTGATGTCACTGAGAATGTACGGTGAGATGGGAGCTGGGGAGAAGCTCGGTCAGTAAAGTAGTTGCCACACAAGCATGAGTTCTTGACTTCAGTTCCCAGAATCCACATAAAGAACTGGGCATGGTGGCGTGTCCTTGAGTCCCTCCCAGTGCTGGGGAGGCAGAGATAGATGGCTTACTGGAGATTATTGATCAGACAGCCTAGACAAATCACTGGCTCCTGTTTAGTAGCAGACCCTGAAACTAGGTAGGTAGCATCTTGAGGAATAATATCCAAGGCTGACCTCTGGCCTCCATATGTACATACACACTTATACACATGCACCAGAACCTACATGTACACGCCTATAAACACGAACACACACACAAACACACACACACGATTATAACATAAAACAGATAGTTCCAGAAATAGGACTCGAAGCCTTTGTGAAAGATTTAGTAATGGTCTTTAGCCAGGAGTGATGAGTTGCAGCTCTCAGACAAACCTGCTTGCTGCCTGTGTTTCTAAATAAAGTTTTATTGGAACATTGTTGCAACTTATTGTTTTCATTCCACAGTTGTGGAGATGAGGAGTTGTGACATGTTGAGCCTCATGAGGCCTGGACATGAGGCCCAGTGTAACTTCCTAAGCCTAACTTGAGTTTGGTGAGGCCTAGTGTAACTTCCTGAGCCTAACTCGAGTTTGGAGACCTGTCTCCGGCTGTCCGACCTAGGCATGCCTTTGCCCAGCCACCACTAACGTGGCAGAATATTATTGGCCCTTGTTCCTTACTCCACCTCAACCCATCCCAAGCTTCTCCACCCCCATCACAACCCTATATAAGTCCCTGCNATACCATTAAACGAGATCCTGCTTTGAGAGACTCCCAACTTGGTGGGTGTGTTTCTCCCAGGTAGCCAGGGAGGAGGGCTGGGTCATTTGATGCTCACCATCCTTCTCAGCCCCAGGGAGAGTCCAGGGAGAGTCTGGCAGGTCCGACTCTGCCCCTGCCCTTTCTGCCAGTGAACCCTGCAGTGGCAGAGATGGTGTGGCTCACAGAGTCAAACATGTTTTCTAGACAGCCTTTCATGAAAAGTTTGCACATAGTGACCAACCCCCACTTTCTTTATTTTGTAGTTTGCAGTGTCCCCTGTCATGGTCAGAGGGCTAAATGCCCCTCACAAGCTCATGCATTTGTACTGTTGCTCCCCAGATGGTAGTGCTGTTTTAGGGGTGTGCTGGATAGTTTTACATTAACTTGACACAAGCTAAAGTCATCTGAGTGGAGGGAATCCCAGTTAAGAAAGTGCTTTCATGAGACTGTGCTGTGGGCAAGACTGTAGTGGATTTTCTTCATTAGTGATAGATGCAGGAAGGCTCCGCCCATTGTGGGTGGTTCCATCCCTGGACTGGTGGTCCTGGGTTCTATAAGAAAGCAGGTTGAACAAGCCATGAGGAGCAGGTCAGTAAGACATGGTCTTTCCCGCCTCCAGGTTCCTGCTCTGCTTGAGTTCCTTATCCTGGCTTCCTTGATGATGAACTGTGATGTGGACGGATAAGACAAATAAACCCTTTCCTCTCCTACTTACAGGCTGGTTTCAGTAAGTTGTGCTGGACTCTAGGAGGCAGTGACGTGAGGGCATATCTCCAGTCTTGTGAAGAAATTGGTATTGTCATCTGTGGGACAGGCTAGGGCCCTTCTGGCAACTTATCTGAGCCACGGACTCTGGGTTATACCTGGGGAATTCCTAGGTCACTTCCAAGGAAAGCTAAGAAAGTGTGTGAGGATCTTAGGAGCTATGAAGGTAAGAGGCCAGAGGAGACATAAGAGAATCAGGGGAAATGGTGACATTGGCCAGGGTGTATCAGAAACCATCAGAGGCAGTGTAGAGGTCAAGTGCAGGGCCTGGGGGCTGAGTAGGCTGAACTTTCTATCTTGGATCTTTTCTTACTTGCTCTGTGACATTGGATTACTTATTTAACCTCTAGTTAAATAGGGCTAGCCGTAGAAGCAATCTTTTTTTCACTACTACCACTGCAAGAAACAATCTTTTTAATTTATATCTTATTCTCTCACAATTTCTCTCTCTCTCTTACACACACACACACACACACAAACACACACACGTCTTTGATCATAGCTCCCCTTACTTCTCTTATCCCTTCTTCTCACCATTGAACTTGTCTTCCCTAGCCACCTCTCACTTTCATGTCTTTTCCTGTGGCCACTGCATTTAATTAGGATTGCCTGCGTGCTCATGGGTTGAGATATATTTACTAGGATGAGGCTAATGTACCAATGGTTGAAGAAGTAACATCATTGTTAAACTTAGTCTATAAATTTAGGGCTGTGCTGGTATGCCAAAGCCAAGTGTTGTCTACTCACATTAACACACACTATACAAACCTAGCATTTCTTTTTATTGATTTTATTGAGCTATACATTTTTCTCTGCTCCCTTCCCTGCCTCT
>LOJH01063409.1:2061-12788 GCA_001685095.1 Ellobius talpinus
AGAAAGAAAGAAAGAAAGAAAGAAAGAAAGAAAGAAAGAAAGAAAGCAAAAGAAGCAACACTTAAAGACTGATGAACTGACACTGAGGATTAGAAGTACATTGCCCTTATAGACACCTTGGACATCTACCCATGCATGGTAGTCTGAAAATATGGCAGATGCTCCAGCTGAGATATTAAGAAAAAATGGTTACTTTGGTATTGGGAAATAGAATATAAATATTGAGAGCTGACAGTGTAAAGTACCAGATATGTTTCCCCTTCTAAAATAAAATTTGAAAGTTTCATGGAATGTGCGGTTAAAGATCTAAGTTTAAAATATACAATTGACAAAGCAATTCTTACTACTTTCCATGTTAAGTACACAGAGTTCAGTCTCTCCCTTGAAATCTATGGTGGCCATGCCATAGGAATCAGGAGAACACAGGCAGAGATTGAGTCCTTACAGAATTACCACCCAGCCTCAACATGACTCAATGTCCAACTGTGTTGAGGTATTAAACCTCCAGCCAGAGGAAATAGTTAATTTCCTAAGCAGAATAGTCAATTCTCTCCAACAGAAAAGAAAATTATCTAGACTATGTGTGTATTTTGAAGCATGTAAATTATGGCATGTGATAGAAGTTTCAGATTATAGAAGCAATCATGAATGTAACCCATATAATACATAGAAACATTCATAAATAATACCATTGTTTAATAAAATAGATGAAAAGATTGGCAAACTAAAGACAAAAGAATAAATTTAGCAGAGGCTGAAATTTATATGAAAGAAGTAAATCTGTATTTTATAATTATAAAATATCTGAATTAAATAATCAAAGGTTTAACAGAAGACAACACATTATATGGGATTCCCCTCTGTATGCTGTGAATATTTTTTATTATCATTTGTTAATAAAAAGCTGCTTTGTTCTGCAGCAGAATAGAGCTAGGCGGGAAAACTAAACTGAATGATGGGAGGAAGAAGGTGAAGCCAGGGAGGTGCCATTGGCCCCAGAGGAGAAAGGCACCCAAGCGCCAGTACCAGTAAACCACAAGCCTCGAAGTGAAATATAAAATAATAGAAATGGGTTCATTTAACATGTAATCACTAGCTATAAATATGCTTAAGCTATTGGCCAAATGGTATTGCAATTAAAATAGTTTCTGTGTGATTATTTCAGGTCTGGGAAGCCAGGAAACAATGGAACAGCCTCCACCTACAAACACAAAAGAAAAGACAAATCCCAGGAACTGAAAATAGAAGCAATAGAAAATACCGAAATTAAAAGGCTAGGGAAGAATGAGGATGGAATTAAAAAAAATATATAACATGCTCCAATTTTGCAATGTATGTGAAGGTGTGATTTCCAAAGACAAGACTAGAGAAAATGAGAATGAAACAATATATAAAAGGGAAAAAAAGCAGTGGAATTTTCCCAAATTTAGGAAAAACATAAATCAATAAAGACATGTAGCAGGAGGCTGCTTGTTTGTTTCCCGGCCACCCAGACTCCTGAAATAACCACACAGAAATTGTATTGTTTAAATCACTGCCTGGCCCATTAGCTCCAGCTTCTTATTGGCTAACTTTTACATCTTAATTTAACCCATTTCTATTCATCTGAGTATCGCCACATGGCTGACAGACACGTCTGGCGTCTGTCTCTGGCATGGCTACATGGCTTCTCTTCCTGATTCTACCTTCTTTCCCTCAGCATTCAGTTTAGTTTTCCCTGCCTACCTCTGTTCTACTAAGCTACTGGCCAAAACAGATTCTTTGTTAATCAATGGTATTCACAGCATACAGAAAGGAATCTCACATCAAAGACATAAAATTTAAACAATCAAGATCAATACAAAAAAAACACAAACTAGGCACTTAAACATCTGTTTTCTAAATATCTAAGACAAATTACTGGGTAACAGTTAAAAATAGTGTGTCACCTCTGGAAGTACAGTTCTCAGTGACAGCTGCCTTCTAAGTAGAAATACTACATGCCGGAAGACAGTAAAAAATAATCTCAAAATTCTTAGAGAAAATTAGTTATAGACCTAAAAGTCTATGTCAAGTAAAACCAAAACCTTCCAACAGTGAGGTGAAACCGGTGTACTTTCTGATAAAGGAACTAAGGGAACTGGTTTCTAATAACTCTATATTAGTATTGCCTTTAAAATGAAATCATAATTATATACAATAAAGTCTCTTCTTCATGATGAAGGAAAATGATCCCAAAGGTAATCACAGAGGTACAGGAGGAAATGAAACACTGCAAAGTTTAAATTCAGAATAAATATTTAAAAATTTCCATATTAAATATTAATAGTGAACATTTTGACTCTAAAATATAGAGAGAACCAAAACTCATGATAAAAATGTAAGCAGTCATTCTGGTAAGTACAGATTGTACGTTCTAGGCTTCTCAATTACAAAGAACGTTTTCAAAGTAATCATTTGTGTGAGGTGCTAGTAAGTCAAACTGTATTTTGCAATTTCTAAGATACACACTGAAGCACAGTAAGAAATATAGATCTTAAAAGAAAATATAAAACCATGAAGCATAAAGAAAAAACTGAAATATGTACTTGAGAATGAGAGAAACAGATGCCTTGAGGGTAAGAAAAAAGAAACAAATCTAAAATGGCTAACTTAGGATTCCACACATGATTCTAGAGCTTCAGAGGAATGTTGTTCTGACACGGACCCTGCTGACTGAATTCTGGAGTTTTGAACATCCGTATATATGGAGAAAAACTGTTTTCAGCCCATTAAACACTAAAGTTAGAACAGGGATTAGCTAGAGCTTGCAGTTGATACCACATATATAGTAGCTTCTGGAACATCGCAGAAAAAGAGGGTATGGAGGAGTGCAATGAAATGTGGCCATCTAGACACAACAGGATATTGCAATCATGAACACAAAGCAGCAATGGATGCATGCACAAGATTAGGCCCTTCAACATTGCATCAGGGAAAGAGGAGGTACCCAAGAAGCCTCACACCTTCCTACGGCGTTAATGGTTATTAATGGTTGCTGTACATTGTCTTTAATGGTGTCAACACTAGGGAACTAATTGGGAAGAAGTAGGGTTTCATAGGGAAAGGAAAGGAGCATTAGAGAGTTACAGGGGTAAATATAATCATAAAACATTATATACATGTATGAAACTGTCAAATGAAAAGGATTATAAATATATTATTTTTCTGTTCAGGAAAGTGCTATGAAACATGTATATGTAGATACAAATATATGTACATATAGATACCAACATGCAAATGTCTGTATACCCAAACAGTCCACAGATACAATTTAACCTTAAATTATTTTCTACATAGTATATATTATAGGTTGTATAGTAACTCAAAATTTTCTTTAAAAGGCTAAGCATCTCTTTTACAAGAATTATACTGTGCTTCTAATATACTATTTCTAAAAATTTCAAAATCTAATTGCCCATGAGTTATTTTGTGTTGTCCTTAACCTTAAATTTTATTGCTGTTACTAAGTAAAATAAAGGGATATATTGTAATACCACATAATGTCCATTGGTTCAGTTCACTTCTATTGATTCTAGGGAACTCATGAGGTTTCTAAATTTTTAAAAAAAATTCTTTCTGGGCTGGAGAAATGGCTCAGCAGTTAAGAGCACTGACTGCTCTTCCAGACGACCCAGAATTTCCAGCACCCACATGACAGCTCACAACTGTCTGAAAATCCAGATCCAGGGGATCTGACACCTTCACACCAATGCACATAAAACAAAGATAAATAAATCATAAAAAATTAAAAAAAATCTTTCCAAATGGATGTGCTAATGAGAATGTTTATGAGCAAAAGGTTAGGAGTAATAAAAATAAAATAAAATTGAAGCAGGCAGAGCTATGACTTAACCTCAAACTCAATAATTGGTATTAATCAAAAACTTATGCTTCCTTTAAAAAAATCAGGTTTTAAAGCATGCTAAAGTGGAATATTTCATAATTTGTAAGATGGTTTAAGAAAAATACATCTTGCACATTGGATTTTGGGTGTCAAATTTTCTAGTGTTACATGTTGAGGAAAACATCACAACTTGTCAAATTCCAAACACCATGTGACTCACCAAGAGGCAACGTGTACATGGAAAAGCTGTCTTAACCTTTCACTCAATTCCAATGTGAAATCAAACATCTTCAAAAAAGTCAAGTCAAGCTTTTAAAAGTTCATCTAAATTTTATCTGTTCACAATAATTGCAACAATTCCAACAAGCAATAAGACTGAAAATAGTGTAATAGTCTTCCAATTCCTATAATTTATATAAAGTTCAAACCTAATCACACCCAGACTCTTGACTTAAGAAATATCAGAATTGAATATTGAGATTACAGTAGATTTACAGAAATGATCGGAGCTTTTTACATCTCTTAAAATTCAATGTTGTTAGATCATGATTGGTTTAATCTACCATGTCCATTGCCTTCTGTTATACAGTCTTAAAGCAAAGGTGAGGAATATCAGTACATATGGGTTAATCGTAATAGAATTATCTTTATAAAAGTAAGTATATTTCTATGATTGAATTAAATTTGTGGGCAAAAAGTTGAGTATCAATGAGACAAATAATTTTAGAAATGAGAAGCCATTATTCCAATTTACCACTATCATTTCTTCTATTGCATTTAAGATAATACACATAATGGACTCTATCAACTGATTTTTGTCTGTTGCAGTTCAGATCATCAGCAAAAGGTGCTATACAGCAAAGACATACATATTGCCATGTAATATCTACTTGTCAACTTATAATTTTACCTCTCCTTTTATGCAGTAAGCATTTTTGAGATTTATTTTCCTTGAATCTTAATTTCTACTATATTCCTCACAATCAACACATATTCCCATTTTCCTTTTCTTTTTATTACTATTTTATTAATTCTTTTAGAATTGCATACAATGAATGGCAATCATTTCCACCCTCTCCCCACCTAATTCTTTCAGATTCTCCCACTCCATCCTTACTTACCACTTTGTCCAACTATCTTTGATTTTTTTTCATAAATCCACTGACTCCAAATTGTTTCCCAACTACTCTTGAGGGTGGGACCTTCCCTGGAGTGTAGTAGACCTACTGTGTGTAACTCTATTAAAGAAAACTAGCTCTTTCTTTTCCAGAAGCTATCAAAGGATATAGGAGTTCTTGCCTGTCTCTTTCCTTCCATGCTGGTGTTTGCTTGGCTTGAATGTCTGCAGGTCATGTGCAGGCTGTCATAATCACTGAAATTCATATTCATGGCAAATTCATTATCATAGCAAAATGTAGCAAAGGGAGAGAAATGAGGAGATACTGGACCAAAGCAAGCCTGAAAAACAGCTGGGTCAACTCCAAACTCTGCATTTTCATGTCTGATGTCAGGACACTCTTCAGATCTCTGACTTTCTTTCAGTTTTTTGACTGCAACACACTTCTTTCTGTTGGACAGGTTCCACTCCCTGCTAGCAGTTTTCTTCAGCAGGTATCCCATGACTCTGGCATCTCTTTAACATCTTACGGTCTCCAACGCAATCCAGGCTCTAACTTCACAGCTTCATGCAATGACCTCTCTACTAGGCCTCCATTCAGGGACAGCCCTGACACATGCCTGGTCTGAGGGACTTTCCTTAGGCTCAGAGACAATTTCCATGACCCGTTTCTTCTGTCCTTAACTCTAAAACCAGAACCATGTGGCTGAAGCTCTCCAGCTCTGCTGCTTACTGGAGCTGGAATATGTCCCCTCATTCACTTACATCTTCATCAGCTTTCTGTCTTTCACTGCCTAAACTTGACTGTCCTGAAACTCACTCTGTAGACCAGGCTGGCCTCAAACTTAAGAGATCCACCAGCCTCTGCCTTCCAAGTGGTAGAATTAAAGGTGTGAACCCCACCACACCCTGCTCTAAGTTTTTCTTTAGCCCCTTTTCACAAATTGGAAAGTTAGCTCGGTGGGATCTTACCCTGAGGCCATTGCTTCCTTTATTCCATTTCTTATTTCACTTATCTCCTTGAACACAGGACTTACCTCCATTCCACTTCCCGGTGTTCTTTTTTTCCTCAAAATTTATGTTTTGTAATTTACCCTGTTCAGTTAACTACTTTTCATTATAAATCTCCATCAGAGTTACCATTGATAACCACTTGACAGAATCTATACTAGGCTGTTTTGAAATTTCCTCCGCCAATGTAATTAATTAAAAACTCTTCACTTTTACCTCAGGCAAACTATTTGAACAAGGGCAAAACGTAGCCACTTTCTTCACTAAAATAGCTCAAGAACAATCTCTAGGCAACATAATAAAATTTTTCTCCTCTGAAACCTCTTGAATGAACCCTTAACAGTTCAAATAACTCTTAGCATCTCTGTCTTCCATGCTCCCACTAGTATGGATCTTAAGCAGTGCTTAAAATGTCCTATTTCTTTCTTAACTCAAAGTACCAAAGTTCAAATTCCTCCAAAAAACAAAAAAACCCCCAAAAAACAAAAAAACATGGTCAAGCCTATTACAGAGGTACTTCAGTCCCTCGTACCAACTACTGTCTTAGTGTTTCTATTGCTGTGAAGAGACACCATGATGACTCATATAAGGAAAACATTTAATTATGGTAGCTTGCTTACAGTTTCAGAGGTTCAATCTATTATCATCAGGGAAGGGATTATGGCAACATGCAGGCAGACATAGTGGTGGAGAATTAGCTTGAGAGTCCTATATCTTGCAGGCAACAGGAAGTAGACTGAGACACTGGGTGGTGCCCTGGACATAGAAAACCTTGAAGCCTGCCCCCATAGTGATACACTTCCTCTTAAAAGGCCATAACCACTCCAAAAAGCCCAACCTTCAAATAGTGGCACTCCCTATGAGCCTATGGGGGCCAATCACATTCAGAATACTACAGATGAGATATAGATGTCCTATTTAGGGATGATAAGTCCTCTGTCTCTTGTACTTTGCACACTGAAAAGTTGTGGGTCTCTATGTTAATTTTTATCTACTTCAAAAAGAAGCTTCTCTGAAGAGGGCTGAGAGGTATAGCACTGATTCATTTTAATACTATGTTCATTTAGGAGAATAGTACAACTAGGTTTTCTTCTAGAACCTGTGAACTATGTAGGCACAAGATCTTGGTCCCGTTAACTGTGTCAAGTATATGTTCCATGTCATGGAACAGTCCTTGGATCCAGTCAGAAAAGAGTTGGTTGCTTCCATGACATTCCTGCCCCTAAGTGCATCAGTGGCTCAAAGATTCATATCTGGATAAGACCAATGACTATTTTTCTCTTTTTGTAGTGTGAATAGCACTTTCCAGCACTATGGGAGCTAACAGATGGTGGTGATATAAAGCAGGCAAGGAATAATAATGGAACAGGAAGAATTAAATGGGATAGGTGAAAGGAGCACAGGATAAGGGAGTAAGTAAAGGGAGGGATAGCATTGAAGACCTTTTGGGAAAGACCTATAAATATCTACTATGGTAAAGTTCCATATATTCATACATGTATACATAAAAGGCATTTAGATTGGCCCTATAATATGGTGACAATGACTAACAAATAAAAATCTCAGTTTCAGAAATAGACTACCTATTTTGGAGGTTTTGGCTAGTGAGGTCTCAAACATTTCAGCTTCTTGCCAATGTTATTGTTACCTTCTAGTAGCCAACGGTAAGACTGTATTGGTGAAGAAGTCATGTACTTGAGTTTTTCCACAGGAATCAAAATGATAATGACTGACATGGGCATCTCTTCCAGCACAACTCCTTTTGCTTAGGATTGCTTTAGTTTTTTGAGGTCTTTTGTTCTTCCATAAGAATTTTTAAATGATTTTTTTCTGTTTTTATAAAGCATAAACTGCAGTTTGTGTCAGAATTCCATTGAATCTACAGATTACTTTTGGTGTGGTGGCCATTTTCACACTATTAATCCTTCCTATCCATGAACATGGGAGGCCTTTCCATCTTCAAGTGTTATTTCTCAATAACTTCCTTGAGTGATTCAAAGTTTCTCATAGAGGTCTTTCATATTCCTGGTTAGTTTTATACTAAGGTATTTTAAGGTTTATTTCTTAATATGGTGAGTAGAATTGTCTCTCTGATTTCTCAGAGTATGTTTGCCATTGGTGTATAGGAATACTACTGAGTTTTGTATGCTAATTGTGCATTTTGTGTCTTCAATGAAAATATTTGTCAATTCTAAGAGCTTTGTAGTGGAGTCTTCGGGGCCTTATATAGCCTTGTTCTCTATAAATCAGGATACATTCACTACTTCCTTTCCTATCCATATCCTTTTTGTTTGCTTTTCTTGTCTTATCTCTATAGCTAATACTCTGAGTACTACACTGAGTAAGGGTATAAAAAGTGGATACCCTTGACTTCTTCCTGACTTCAGAGTTAGTGCTTTGTATGTTCTCTACTTAATATAATGTTGTCACATATAGCCTTTGTTGTGTTGAGCTGTTTCTTCATTCTGGGCACTGAATGTTTTGATCATGAAGTATTATAAGAATTTTTTAAATTCCCTTTCTGTGTCTATCAAGATATCATTATCCTCTCCAGTTCATGCAAGCAGCAACACTTCTTATACAGTTTCTGCTGCTCTTCCCAGGCAGCCCAATCCAGCCAGCATGGCGTGGATTTAGGAGAGCTTCCACAAAGGCACCGATCTTTAGTTCTTCCTCTTGTTTTCCCACTGAGATCTCCCTGACTTAATCAGTTAGTTGACAAGTCTTGTCTCTTGCAAGGAAAGAACTGTGTGTCACTTTGACCATTTTCTCTCACCAAGTTTGAGTGGGGAGGCTTTTAGAAGACTTCCTTTTCCATTTTAAAATTGTATTATTTACATTTCCATTGTTTGTTAGTAAGAAGTCTCTATGTATTCTAATTTAAAGTATTTTTATCAAATATGTAATGTGTACATTTCTTCTCTTTCTGATGTTTTATGTTAGTTTTCATTTTATTTATTATTTTCAGGACAAGAAGTTTTAATTTTTGTGATATCCAGTTTATCGGGGTTTTTCTTTCACTGTTTTTATTTTGTTGTTATAACTAAAAAGTCATTTCCTAGCACTTAATCACAAAGAATATCACCTGCATTTAGTTCTAAAGACTTCACAGTTTCAGCACTATGATCTATTATCAATGTTAACTTTCGTGTATAGTATAAGAAATGGGTCTAACTTTGAAATTTGCCACAACTTCATCTCAATGTCCCAGCACCATTTGTTTAAAACGCTATTTCTTCCCTCGCTGAATTATCTAGGTACTCAAAGGTTAATTGATCACAAATTGAAGATTTCATTTTTCTGATTCTCAACTCTCTTTCATTGATCTATATTTCTATCTTTATGCCAACTACATTGGCTTGAAATTCTTTCAACTTTTAATAACTATTTTTCTCACAAGACAGATGTGTGAGCATATGTGAGAAAGAAAGAAAATGAGAGAGACCTTATTAGTCTCCAAGAGAAGCAAGGTAGAGCACTGTCCGTGTGCGTCGCTATTTCAGGAACACTTGGAGCACTTCATGCTGTGACCTTGCTCTGGTGTGCTGTAGGTGGGGTGAGCGATAAGCAGCCTACAATAGATTAATTAAAAAAATTCATGAGAGTCACTTGACTGTATTTATTCAGAGTTTTTAAAATTCATTTGAACACAAAACCTTTGATTCCTTTTTTGATATATAGTATGCATTATTATCTCATAAACCGAACTTGATTCAGTCCCAATGCAATCCACAGAAAGAGTGCAGAAATGATGATAGAACAAAGGTATTTGGCTTAAAAATGTTTAAACTCAAGGTACACAGAAGAACATTTTACTTAGTGGTACAGCCTTGAGAGTAAGGCACTGAATAAATGATTCCATCATTAAGGATGTATAACACATCCTGAGAGTCACTCTTACTTAGTGACATACTTAATTCTTTTCTTTAATGTTCTCCTTTACCCCCAGATAGCCCACATCAAACATCTTTTATTAAATCTCAATTACATTTATAAGCACCTATGGTGTTCCAGCTATGATCTGTCTCTGTCTCTCCTCACAATATCTCTGCTTCCCTCAACCCTATAAATCACACACACACACACACAAACACACACATGCACACATACAAACACACAGAGTTCATTGTGTCATCAGCAATACTCACTCTAGTCATCAAGGAGCACCGACTTTCTCATCATCACACAGAACTTATATGGCCGTCACCATGGAGCACTCTGTCATCACACAGCACTCATATGGTGCTCACCATGGATCACTCTGCCATCACACAACAATCATATGGCCATCACCATGGAGCACTCAGTCATCACACAGCACTCATATGGTGGTCACCATGGAGCACTCAGTCATTACACAGCACTCAAATGGTGATCACCAT
Source organism: Ellobius talpinus (assembly GCA_001685095.1). Taxonomy (NCBI): domain Eukaryota; kingdom Metazoa; phylum Chordata; class Mammalia; order Rodentia; family Cricetidae; genus Ellobius; species Ellobius talpinus. Next base: position 12,437 of record LOJH01063409.1, read on the forward strand.
GGAGCACTCTGCCATCACACAGCACTCATATGGCCGTCACCATGGAGCACTCAGTATCACACAGCACTTATACGGTGATCGCCATGGAGCACTCTGTCATCACACAGCACTCATATGGAGGTCATCACGGAGCACTCTGTCATCACACAGCACTCATACGGTGATCACCATGGAGCACTCTGTCATCACACAGTACTTCTACATGGTCACCATGGAGCACTCTGTCATCACACAGTACTTCTACATGGTCACCATGGAGTACTCTGCCATCACACAACACTCATACAGTGATCACCATGGAGCACTCTGTCATCACACAGCACTCATACGGTGATCACCATGGAGCACTCTG
>LOJH01063410.1:0-10727 GCA_001685095.1 Ellobius talpinus
ATCCAGTTATGCCAGCACCATTCATTGAAGATGCTTTCTTTCTTCCATTGTATAGTTTTAGCTTCTTTCTTTCATTGTATATTTTTTGATAAGTAGTTACTTTATAATTTTACAAAGGAAATATTAAAGAATGTTTTTTTAAAAGGCCTAGGCACATCTGAAGACCTTATTTGGTATCTTGTTCACCTTGTTTATTATTTATTTATTATTTTTATTTTTCTTGAAGAAATATCTGTATTTTATTTACATTATTAATCTCATAGTTGCAAATAACTCCCAATGTAACATGGATGGGATATTCCATAAATACTGAGTGTTTAGATGTCCTTTGGAGAGAAGGTATTGAGAAGAGATATCTCAAGTTAATTGCAAATACCCTATTATTTTAAAAGGTTAATAGATGGGACACTTACCGTTTGGTAAAACAGGTCTTCTGTTTCATGTTAATTTAATTCTCTGTATCATAAAACAGTTTCTTAACTTTGGAAGTAATTAGACATCATTCACTTATTGCTTCCAAACTTTGACACACCTATAAATGAGAACTCTATTCAGACTTGAGGAACCCATATTGACCTTGAAAAATGTAAATATTTGAAACTACAAAATGTGAAACAAGCACAAATTTATTTATTTGATATATTATATTAACAAAGGTACTCTGTGTCTTTTTTCCCTTTTCCTATCTATGAAAGCAAAATAAACTCAGCTATTTAATGATAGACTTTTCCATTTAAATATTAGTATACCTCATCCAGAATTGCCAAATAGAATTTTCCTAATAGTAGCCTCAGGCAACTGATTAACTTTGAAATGTTTGCTGAGATCCCAGCCCCAGCAGCTGGTTGGCAGGCAAGTCTTCTGCAGCCACATTACTTCACCACCACCCTCAGCTGCACCAGAAGGCCCAAGAGGCACAACCTTCACCTCCACAATGGGAAAAAGAGGTGTCTGGCCCTTCCTGTGACCCTCTTCCATCCATCCCAGCCCCATCAGCCATTTATCAGGCAAATCTCCTGTGACCAACATGCTCGAACACCATCCCCAGCTGCATTACAGTGCCCTCACATCCTTGACCTGCACATATTGGAGGAAGAGAAGCAACAGAGGGCCCTGGAGGCACAGCCCCACTGCACCAATTTGAGGAAGAGACCACTCTACCGCCAACCCCAGCAACATCAGTGACTCCTGGAGACACAGCCCCACCTACATTAATTGGAGGAGGAGCCCCAACAGCCAATTAATAGACAATACTACAGTGGGCAGGTCAATCCACCATCAGCCCCAGCAGAATCAGAGGACCCCTGGAGGCACAGACACTAACTGCATCAATTGGAGGAAGATCAATGCCTGTACCTATAATTACCCCAAATCCAAATGGATAGAAGACTGTGTAAGAATGCATCCAACAACATAAATAGCAGGGCACCACCATAACCTAGGAGTTCTACAACAGCAGGACCTGAACTTCCCAAAACAGATGAAGCAGAAGAAAATGACCTTAAAAATAACTTTTAAAAGTTGATAGAGGCCCTTAAAGAGGAAATGAAATATTCCCTTAAAGAAATGAATGTAAAGACAAACAAAAAAAGAAAACTGGAATAAATCTATATATCACTTAAAGAAAGCCAGGAAAGCCAAGAAAAAACAAACAAGTGAAGGAAACCATTCAGGACTTTAAAACTGAAATGGAGGCAACAGAGGAAAAACACTGAGGGAATTCTGAAAATGGAAAATCTGGATAAATGAACAAAAACCACATATGCAAGCATAACCAACAGAATACAAGAGATGAAAGAGAAAATCTCAAGTGTTGAAGATACAATAGAGGAAATAGATTTATTGGTAAAAGAAAATGTGAAATCCAACAAATTCTTAACACATCCAGGAAATCTAGGGCACCATGACAAATTTAAACCTAAGAATAATAGAGTTTGAAGAAGTACTTCAACTCAAAGTCATAGAGAATATATTTAACAAGATTATAGAGAAAAACTTTCCCAACCTAAAGAAGGACATGTCTATGAAGGTATAAGAAGCTTACAGAACAACAAATAGACTGAACCAAAAAGTGTCCCCTTGCCATATAATAAGCACAGCATTAAGCATATGAATTAAAGCAAGAATATTAAGAAAAGCAAAAGAAAATGGTCAGGTAATATATAAAGGTGGACCTATCAGAATTACGTTTAATTTCTCAATGGAGACTAAGAAGGCAGGAAGGTCCAGGAGACATATTTTGCAAATACTAAGAAACCACAATATCCAGCCAGACCAATATATCCAGTGAAGTTTTCAATCACCATAGACAGAGAAAAAAGATATGTCATGCCCAAACCAGATTTAAATAGCACTTAACCACAAAATCAGGCCTACAGAAAGTACTTCAACCCAAGGAAATTAACTATAATCACAAAATCACTGGTAATAGATAAACTCACACCAGAAAATCCCAATGAAAGGAAATGCTAACACAGTAGCATCATCAACGATAAAACCCAGAAAAATAACAGGATTTAACATTCACTGGTCTTTAATATCACTTAATATCAATGAAATCAAATTGCTTATAAAGAGACATTAACAGAATGGATATGAAAACAGGACCCATCCAGAGGCATCATCCCTGACACCAAGCTATACTATAGAGCTATAGTAATAAAACAGCTTAGTGTATTGGCATAAAAACAGATATGTGAATCCATAGAATCAAATCTAAGATCCCAATATTAATCCACACACCTGTGAACATATGGTTTTAGATAAAGAAGTCAAAATTGCATGATGGAAAATAGAAAGTATCTTCAAAAAATAGTGCTGGCATAACTGGATGTCAACATGTAAAAGAATACAAATAGATCTGTATCTATCACCATGCACAAAACTGAAGAACAAGTGGTTCAAAGACCTCAACATAAATCCAGTTACACTGAGCCTGATACAAGTAAAAGTAGGAAGTAGCCTTGAACACATTGGCACAGGAGAACTAAATATAACACCAGTAGCACAAACACTGAGAGGAACACTTAATAAATGGAACCTCCTGAAACTGAGAAGGTTCTGTAAGGCAAAGGACAGGTTAAAAAAGACAAAATGGCAGCCTACAGAATGGAAAAGATGTTCAACAAACTTGTATCTGAAAGAGGGCTGATCTCAAAAATATATAAAGAACTCAAGAAACTAGGCATGAAAATACCAAATAATCCAATTTAAAATGGGTACAGATCTAAACAGAGAATTCTCAACAGAAAATACTCAAATGGTTAAAAGTCATTTAAGGGATTGCTAATATCCTTAGCCTCCAGGGAAATGCAAATCAAAATGACTCTGAGATACTATTCACAACTCTCAGAATGACTAAGATCAAAAACATTGATGACAGCTTATGCTAGAGAGGCTGTGGAGTGAGGGAAACACTCCTCCACTGCTGGTAGGAGTGCAAACTTGCATAGTCACTCTAGAAATCAGTATAGTGGTTTCTCAGAAAATTGGAAAAGAATCTACCTCCAGACCCAGCAATAACCCTCTTGGGTATATGCCCAAAGGATGCTCAATCATACAAGAACACTTGTTCAACTATGTTCATAGCAACATTATTCATCATAGCCAGAAACTGAAAAGAACCTAGATTCCACTCAACTGAAAAATTGATAAATAATATGTGCCATCAGTGGTAAAAAAAATACATCTTGAACCTTGCTGGCAAATGGATAGAATTAATAAACCATCATGAGTGCTGTAAAACAGACCTAGAAAGACAAACCTGGTATCTAAGGATCCTGGTTCAACTTGATATGCCAGAACTTGTGGATTTCTCATGGGAGGCCTTACACTTTCTGAGGAGTGGATGGAGGTTGGGTGAGGTGGAGTTGTTGGGGAGTGGGAAGAGAGGAGAGAGGGGAACTATGGTTGGTACTAAAATGAAAAAAAACTTTAAATAACAAATTTAAAATAAATGTTTGGTAAACTGTGCTGTTCCAGTTAATTGGATCTGCTTTATTTTCTCTAGCTGAAAATCAAATCATCAATTTCATCAAATGTTAGTGAACAAGCTTCAGATTTTCATTTATAAAGAAAGACTAGACTTTTATAAATGTTTTATATGAATTCCAGTGATTAAAATCATTTTCTTTCTTAACAAAAGACACAGCCAGAAACTCTCAGGTAATATTAATACAATTTTAGCTTATGGCTTTACATATGGTGTGCACTCTCTCTTTCTCTCTCCTTTAGTAACATCTTTTAATTAGAGAAATATTATTTATTCAATTACATGAATATTATTTGAAAAAATTAATATGAAGCCAAACTAAATTATTTCCTTTGTGAATATAACTTACTTCTAACTTAAAAATTGTATATCAACAAGAACTGATTTTCTTTTATTATTATTGTTATATATCTGTTCCAAAAAATTTTAAATATCATAATCTCCTTCTAACAAAGCTATGGAAACCATTCATTTCATATACATACATATATATACATACACACATATGAATATATATTATAATTATGTGTGTAAATTATGTACATATAAGCATATATGCACATGTACATATGTGTATAATATATATGTTTGCATGCATATGCATATTAATATAATAAATTTATATTAATTTATATTAATGGCCAGTAGTTAGATCTCTCCTTATCAGAGCTTAGGTCCTACAAACTCTCCAATGTGAACCAACATTTAAGGTACAGACTAGAAAAATGGCATAAAATGGCAACAAGCTTATGATAAGCATTCATTTATGTATTTATGCTCACTGACTCATTTGATTTTTTTTCTTTTGTTTGAGCCAGGGTTTCTCTGTAGCATTGGAGCCTTTTCTGGAACTCACTCTGTAGATCAGGTTCACATCAACTCACAGAGCTCTGGCTGTCTCTGCCTCCTGAGTGCTGGGATTGAAAGCATACATCACTACCACCAAACTCATTTAACCTTATTAAAAAATCTTAGACATATCCAATTTTACACTTGAAGTAGTGTATAGTAAAACTTAGCAAAATAGAGCATTATATTCAGCTTGAATTTTGAATGAAATATAAACAAATTTCAGTGTCTACATATACAAAACATTCTATAATATATACTTACTTTAATTTTTTAATATTGTTTTTTACTTCATTAACTGTTGGACATCCTTTGTAATATGGGAAAACCCTAGGAAAAATGTGTTTTAATTTTATATGAGTTTCAAAAGGATGAAATGTAACATTGTGGCAGTATGAAAATTCAGTTCCAGATACCTTTTCAAAACCCTAACTTGTCTATCCTATTTCACTGATATAGATCACTCAAACTCTATTAGTTATTTATATGTAAATATTTGCTGAATATTATCTGATATGTCACATAACTCATGTAAATTTCAAGTATTTCACACACATTTTTTATGGTGTAGGTATAAAATTCACCTTGACTTTTGGTGGATTGTTTTCTTCTATGATTGTCCAAAATAATCATTCCTGTTTAGATTTCCAGAAATATCCTGTCAACTTTACATTCTTATGACCTATGGATCTATAAAATTGAGACATGTTAGAAATTATTCCATAGATGAAATATATATTTTGACAGACCATAAAGATTCATTAATAATTGAGGTAAAATGTGTTTACTATACTTAAGAGGGGTGACTATATAGGTTAAATCTTAAGAAATGCTGAAGTAAGGAGTTGGAGACTGACAAAACATAAATAAATAAATAAATAAATAAAATAAACAGATAAATAAATAAATAATGAATAAATAATTAAAGAAATAAATACTCAAATCAAGAAACAGTGATAAACTGAGAAAGTGAAACTGTTGTGCAATTGCCAGTTAATCATTGGTTCTTGATTTGAGTATTTATTTATTTATTTATTTATTTATTTATGTTTTAAATATTTAAAATAGATTCTCTTCCATACATTACATCCTGACCACAATTTGCCCTCCCTCCAATCCTTCTGGTTTCCCCAATTTCTGTTCTTGTCCAGATCCACTCCCTCTCTGTTTTCTTTTCAGAAAAGTAACATTCTCACAAAGAGAGATTTTTGTTATGAAAATATCTTTATTTTAAGAAAGTAAATTTGTTAAAACAAAATAAAGATAACAAGTTTCTCTCACCAAAGCATATGCTAAAAGAAATCATAGTAAAAAGAATGTGAAAGTCAAGCCTGACTGATTCCTACATTGTTAGTATTGTGTCTCATTTCTAAATATTAACTTTTAAAAACTCAAAATAAACCACTACTTTTTAAAAATAAAATACAAAGTAAATATTCTTCTACAATTTGGAGTAAAACAACTTTCAGCACCTCTCTCAAAAGTATTTTTCTGTGCTGCAAATTGTTCACACTTAGCATACTTTAACATAGAAACATAATGTTGAGGACTACGAAATCATTAACGAAAATAGAAGAAAAACTATTTTAGTTTACTTACTACTACTTACTACAAGAAAAACTTGTACATGGAATACTAAAAAGATACTTACAAACATTTTCTTTTTTACATTTTGTTTTATGTGTGTGCCTCACACACACACACACACGCACGCACATACACACTGTCATACATATGCCATACCTATGCCTTATTGTGTTTGTTTCCTGCGGACCTGCAGAGGTCAGAAGAGAGTGTCAGAATCCCTGTAACTGGAGTTACAAATGGTTGTGAGCCACCTTGTGGGTGCTGGTAATCAAAACTGGGTCCTCAAAAAGAACATCAAGTGTTCTTAGCACTGAGCAATCTCTCTAGACCCTGTAGGAATAGTTTTTATTGTGAATTTCAGAAAGTCATGGTGCAAAGTGGATCCCCCATCTTCCCAAAGAGTTATAAAGTCCTCTTCCCTATTCATTGGCTGTAATAAAATTTTGATTAAAATAACTCTAATGTTCCTACAGTTTTTCTCATGTCCATCCATGTTGTTCTGACTACTGTAAACAGCCCATTAGAGGTAACAGGTACATATTTTCTATCTTTCTAATCCTCTCTGGGCTTCTGAAATCTCCATGTCTACATTACTGGGGCATTATATAAGCCACACTACTGGCTTCTGTTTTTCAATCAGGAAGTGTTCTATGAATCTGTGTTGTGTGTTGGCTCTGTCTTTTGCCATAGCTGCCAAGGCTTTTTTTTGCACGTGGTAAACTCAGCTGGAGTTTGGTCTGCCTTTCACTCCTCCATTAGAACAGTCTCAGTATGAACTCTTAGAGGGTGGAGTAGTGAGAAAATTCTGTAAATGTCACTCCCCGCTGCTCTATAGGACATGGTTTATGAAGACATTTGTGGTAAGTGGTGTTTTGCACTGTGATGTCACAGTCTATTCAGGTATCTGTGGTTATACATTTCTGAGAGACATTGTCTCTGGTATCTATGAAACAGGACAAAGCTTTGTGTATGACTGTGGCCACAATAAAACTTATATCCACCATAGCTCCCACTACATATAACAGACATAATTATGTGCAGTCCTACATGCTACATAATACCAATGCTGACACTCAACTATGTTGAGCCAGCCATAGCACTCAGCTTCTACACTGACTAGACCAAGAGTGTTGAATCCCAGTTTGAACCAATTTTTGCTTAATTGCACTTTGACACTTCAATACACTTTTGCCCTTAGTGTTTACAAAATGTTTATAGAGCCTCTCACCTTTCTTCTTTGGTCTTGTGCTGTAGGTACATAGGCATTCCTTTTTATCCTGAGAAGAGCTGAATTTTTTTTCTTTTCTTATTCCAAACAGTAGTTTATGAAGACTCATAAGCAGTACTGATGGTATTGTTTTGACACCCAATCCAAATCATCTTTATGATACTTGAATATCCCAATTTATTCATCTTTCTGTTATCCATTACTTTCTCTGTGTTTTGTCAGTGATAAACTTTCATCATATGAATAAAAATCAACAACAGCCTCACCTCTTTGTCTGTCTTCTTTAGTGTAAATCAAGTATTTATGACTTTTTGTTAAATGAGCAGTTGGAGAGGAAGTTTTGCATGCCTTCAATTGAACAGGACCAGATTAGAAAATGAAGTTTAACCACATAGTCTTCAAATCCTCTGGACCCCAACATCATGATCATTTGACAGTATTGATGTCAGAAAATCCTAGAGGCTGCATTTTAGCTTAAAGAACAGCCATGGATATCTTCTGTAAGAGACTGTATGAGGAAGTGAGGAGTTTTCTCCTCCTTGAGGAAGGCAGGAATTACTTGTACTTTCATTGAGCATGTAAAGCTTATAGCCAAAGATCTACAAATTCTCAGGGAAGCTTAAAATATGTAGGGTTCCAGGGAAAGTCCAGATGCTTATATATACTTTTTTGTTGTTTTCAACTATATTGTATAAAGATATTTTATCTAAGTTTTATAAAGAAAGGTTTCCTGAAGATCAGGAGGTAAAACTAAGCCATCAGCGGCAGCAGTGGTGCCACTCATCTTTAATCCCAGAATTTTGGAGATAGAGGCAGATAGATTTCTGTAAATTCAAGGCCTCCCTGAACTACACAATATCAATGTAGAAAGAGATTCAAGTGGTGATGGTTCACACCTTTAATCCCAGGACTAGTGAGTCACATATCTTTAATACCAGCACTAGAGAGGAGTATAAGGTGGGATGAAACAGGATCTAGTTCTCTTTTCAGTGTGAGGGTTTCTTAGAGCTAAGAGATCTCTTTTGGTTTAACTGCTTTGCTTTTCTGATCTTCAGGTTGAACCCCAATGACTGTCTCCAGGCTTTTATTATTTGTGCTATAATTGTCACACAATGTGCTGCAAGAATTTACACATAAAGCCTGAGAAAGCTTTAAAAAAAGATTCTGAACAGACAGGAAGAGAATCAAGTGCAGTTTCCTGGTAACTATCTTTACTTTGGTAGGCACTGTTTGCTGGCATAAAGCAAGGGCACATCTTTAAGAAAGACATCCTGACTTAGCATTAGAAGCAAAACCTGCATGGTTGCTCTTTTAAGAGTCCCTGCCACAAAACAGTCAAATGATATTTATGAGCAGACAGCGGCATGCTACTTGGTGGTGTCATAAATCTAGAAACTTCACAGAGTTGTGGCAATAAACGTGTCTATCACCAATAAGTCCACCAGGAAACTAGACTCTTAGGAAGCCAAGGACTGGGCAGAGCCTACTGCCAAAGCCACCACTCTTATTTGAATATACATGAGATATTTAATGTTTTTTTATAATCTCTTTCATCAGTCATTTTAACATTAACATTGTTAAATTGTGTTTAAAAAATAGCACACATTGGTAGGATCATTTACCCTTGAACTTGTACTCAGGTGTCAGACATATGAGCATCATGACCTCATATATATCCCTGAATCATTACTGACATCCAAGCTGTGATAAAAAACAAGCAACAAAATCTCAAGGGATTTTGTGAAAAGATGAAACTTAAAATCAGGAACAACAACTGATCACCCTTTCACAGACACCCTTACTTGAAAAGTATGATCACACTTGGCCTATTATTTCAACAACCAATGGGACACTAGGATGATGGGGATACAATTCTATACATTACAGCAGGAAAATACTTATCACCAGGTAAAGGTACAATAGAAGAAGAACAATATCCATAGAATAAATATAAGGACTACAAAATACATGCACTGAATGGATTTGCCACACATATAGCACACTTTAGGACCGACCACATGTTTCAAAATAGAAACCACAATGCAATGATTTCCACCATCAGTCTTCAGTGAAAATAATAGGTAATTTATTTCCTTCAAGGCTATGATGAAAAATATTTTTTTCTTGAAGCTGAAGACAACTTTGATGACTAAAGTCATTAAAAATTGTTTTCGTGAATAGGGCTCTCTTCTTTATGAGTTTTGTTCTATTTCCAGAATTCAACATGATATAAATAGACTTTAAAATATTTATAGCACTAGATCATGGCTAGGTGACTAAGAAATGTTCCTTCCAAGGAATAAGATCAGATGTTTGACAGATTCCTGTAATTCCTGCTACAAGAAGACCCAAGGTGTTAATTTCTCAGGATACAGAATGCACATTCACATATGCACAGACACACACATACATCACGTAATTAAAATTAAAGCAAATTTTTAAACAAACAACTTTTCACTCATAAAAATTTTTCTTCCATAAGCTTTCATTCATTTAAAAGAGGAGTTAAGCCATCTTACGGCTTACTTACAGAGTTTTCCTTCATCATGAAGTGGTTCATGTAAAGAGAAAGCAAATTTAAACTTGAAATAAGAGAAATTAATCCTTCTAAGTTGGTGGTATTGTTTGGGAAGAATTAGGACATGCTACCCTGAAGGAAATACGTCACTGAGGGTAGGCTATGAGAATTTACATACATAAGCAAGTTCCAGTTCCAACACTGTTTCATGTGGCAGATTATAGATGTGAGTTCTTAAGGTTCAGCTTTAGTGTGTGTCTGACACTTTTTGCCACACTTTCATGGTGATCCTGTTATCCTCTAGAACCGAGGCCCAAATTAAATGCATTTCTAAGTTTAAATAGACATTGTATCACAAAAGAAAAGGATCCAGTACACATCTATAAATATTTACACCTGAATTACTTATCCTACATAATTGAAGAGAAGTATAAAATCTAAAAGGGAGCTCTACATCTTTTTCTGCTCCCCTCCCTGCCTCTCCCCTCCCCTTCAACCCGCTCCCAAAGTCCCCATGCTCCCAATTTACTCAGGAGATCTTGTCTTTTTCTACT
>LOJH01063411.1:0-10727 GCA_001685095.1 Ellobius talpinus
CAGCACAGACAATAAGGGCAACATTGACTAAATGGGACCTCCTAAAACTGAGAATCTTCTGTAAAGCAAAAGACACTGTCATTAAGACAAAAAGCCATCCTCTGTCTTTATTATCAACTTTAGCAATTTGTTTCAATTTATAAAATATCTTGCACAATATATAAGATAAAATAACAATATTGCTAATTTCATAGAACCCTTATGATCCAATAAGACCTAGATGCAGTCAGTTTTTCATAGAAAAAGTTGGTACTGAATAGGAAGATTCCTATCTAATCTCTAGCTCACATAGTATCAGCAGGTACTATGGAGGCTGATGCAAGGTGAGAAATCATCAACACTCTTTTTCAGCTGTGAACTGTTTGAACTATACGAATGTCCATATGGCAAGTTATGCCTTTGTGTACGATAGTGGTATGAAAGCTATAGCAGTAATAAATCACTTTCTGATTATATTGAAGCCCAACTCCACAAGTGGAAGCTTATGCCTTGTACTTAAATATGGCCAAGAATCTATGGTTGTAGATTTCATGGGTCCCAGGGTCGAAGATACTATTATTCTTCTATAAGGGTACAATGTCAAACTGTCCTAGCAATTTATATCTCTTTACTCATAGTTTGGTGTAGTTCTTAAATCTCATTAGGTAAGTTCCTTTGTCCATGGATGGTAATTAATGTAACAACTGGTCAAAGTATAGAAAATAAGGAGTGTTCAGCCACTAATGGGAAATCTGTATCACACCTGTTCCCCAAGCTCTGGGACAATTGAGGAAGAGGGAGTGGAAACATTTTAAAAGCCAAAGACCAAGGAGAACCAGAGGGAAATGGTTTCTTCTAGATATGACAGAATTTCTGTGCTCATGAATTCACAGAAACTATGGTTGTTTGCACAAGACCTACGCAAGATCAAGCCAGTAAACAATGTAGCATGAAGTGGGAAAGGAGCCATGAGCTTACATGAATAACAGAGGAGATAATGAAAATTGATAGTTTCTAGGAGAAGGAGAGCCAGTTTTCTTGAAGGGTGTGTTTCCTGGTAGATTTGTCATGCTCTGGTGGAGGGCACTACACACAGAAATACATGGACAGCACACATTAAAGTCTATGAGTTATTAAAGAATTTTTAAAAAGAAGACATGAGTTGTGAGGGTAGAAAAGTGGGTGTGGATCTGGGAAGAGTAAAAGGGAGTAGCTAGGGGTAAATATGATATGATATTATATGAAATTTTTAAAGAATAAAATTATTTTTAAAACAAACATTGAGTTTAATGTTAAGGCATGAAATTTGTTTGAAATATCAACTATATCCACCAAAAAGTATTTTTTGAACATCTATTATAGTATCAACATTAAGCACTGAGAATATAATGGGAGATAAGTGGAATTGGTGTCCTTTATATATGAACCAACTAAGAAGATTATTCGATAATTTAATAAGTTGGGATTCAACAAGTACACTGTCTATTACCAGTATACATCCAATATACATCCAGGAATTTGATGGTAAATGAGTGAATTCCGTCTAGAAATAAGAGATTAACCTTATAAGAGAAATAAGTGGAAATGATTCTTAAGTGGTAAGAGTACACTAGATTCACTAGATTCTTAGAATTGAACTGCCAACAGTGGAGTAGAGAATTGTAAGTTCAGGGAACTGAAACAGAACCCCAGAAATATAAACACATTATTGAGTTGCCTTTTCTTTAGAGTCATGTGAAAAGATAACATTCAAATGTTGAAAAACTGACAAAAACATTTGATAGTCTCCTAAATCTATGGGAATGAAATTGACAGTGGAAGATTATTAAAATGAGGAGTCTGGTAGCCATGCCAGTCTGTGGAAAAAAATTTGAATTCCCCTGAGAAGTTTCAGAGTGAACTGATAAATGCCATCCTCCACAGATATTGAAATAAATATTGCAGGTATATGTGATATATAATAAATACTTGAATAATAGGTTAAATGATCAGGAGATGGTGGGGCATAGCTAAGTGGTAGAATTCTTTTCTGGTCTGCACAAATACTTTGATTCCACCTCTATAATCATACATATGCCCATGAGCAAACAAAGCTCAACTGATCAAATGATTACATCTGTGAATCAATGGACTGAGAGCCCCTCTTTTGGCCTGCTGTGCATTTAGGAATATACAGTGGCTGGATAGTAGGTAATATGGCAAAGGCAACTGGATGTCAAGGTTCAAAATAATGTTAATCTGTAAATTTCTAGAGCGGATACACTAGGGAAGAATGGAAAAAGGGTAGCAAAGCAATGCAACTAAGCCAATCACTTCTAACCACTTCTGCCCATTTTCATAATGTATAAGAAAGAGAGAGAGAAAAAATGGGAGCAAAGAAGGCAGGGGAGGGTAAGAACTAAGTTAAAAATGAGAGAAAGCCCTTTCTCTTAGACATAAATCATAGTTTCCTATATTTAGGGGAAAATATGTTGTCAATGATGATATTAACTAATTATATTAATATCAATTTTATTTTATACTATATTAGAACTGACTTTATATTAAATGGAGTTTATGGGGATTGCTGATCTCCCTCAGTTTTCAAACTCTTTCTAGATCCTCATTATTTATTTAGTTAAATTACTTCTTCACATTGTAGAAATTGCTTTCTGAATTATAAAAAGTGAAGGTGTCACATTGATCTCTCAGAAAAAAGAGTTCTTTAAACACGTGCATATGCTTGCTGCAAACAATTGAGTTGTAAGTGAACAAAGAGCCAAGTTTTTATTCTGTGGCTGAATGATAAACGAGGTGACCATAGCCCAGGCCTTATATATGCTAAAGTTTTGTCTTTCTCTTCTCTCATCAAACTTATAGGCACAAACTCACTTCCCTAAAAAACATAGTTATTCAAAGAACAGACCCGGAAATATTGAACTGTTTTCTGTAGATGCCATATATTCATGTATATTTGAATCTTTTTCTTTTCTTCTTTCAGGCAGATATTTTGTGTGGTGTATTTCAATGCAAAATTGATTGAGGGGTGAGAAACACAAAGTCAGGAGATGCCTCATTAAGGATCTTAGAAGCAGGAAGAACATAGTCACACTACATATTTTGGGAAAATTGTAATACAAGTTTTTTTATCACATAAACAGAATTGCCTTGAAGGTATAAATTCAATAATGAAAAAGGCAATAGAAAAAGTATATTCAAGCCACAGCCCAAATCATTAGGCTGTAGAGCTTTTGGAACTTCCTGACAACTGTTCTGAAGTTTAGGCTTTGCACAGATATTGTGGTGGTATGGTGTTTACTTTTAATTTTCATTGGTTAAGGAATAAAGAAACTATCCTAGAGAAATAAATGAAAATTCCATAACCTGAACATCCTTTAGTCATGTGTCTTCACGGGATTACCATGGAATAAAACAATTCAGAACAAAAGGCTAATATGTTGCTATAGGGTTTTATTATTTACTTTAAAAGAAAGATTTCATGTTTTTCTTTATGTGTGCATGCATGCACATGTTTTTTTGGTGTGTTTATGTGTGTATGTGCATGTGTCTGTATCTGGGTGTGTTGGTAGGTATCCGTGTGTGTATCTGTGTGTGCTCACACCTCTTGAGTCCAAAAGGGAGTTGAGTCCAGTTGGACCTCCTGGAGATGGAATTGCAGGTGGTTGTGAGTTGGGTGACTTTTGACACTAAAAACTGAACTCCAGTCCTCTGCTAGAAGAGCAAGTGCTTCTTTTTGTTTTTAATTAAATTTTTATGCAATATACCTTGATCATGCTTTTCTTGTCCCCAACTCATCCTAGATTCTCTCCATTTCCCTACCCATCCAAATTTATGCTCTCTCTCTCATCTACTTTTTCCCTCTCTGTCTTTCTTGCCTCTCTTTCTTTCTTCCCTTCTCCTTATATCTCTATTTCAAGAAAAAAGAAACAAAAAAGAAAATCAAAACAAATAAATCCCAGTAAGACAAAAAATGCTGAAACAAAAGCTCCCAAACTAAACAAAAACAAACAAACGAAAGAACATAGTTTCTTTTGTGTTGGACAACTACTCCTGGGAATAAGACCCGTCCTAGATGTGGTGATTATACCCAGACTCCACTGAAAAAACTGATTTTCTCTTGACCAGCAGGTATCAAATGCAGAAAGCTTTTGTTTCAGAGTGGGATTCCATGACCACTTCCCACTCTCAATGTTGTGGTTTTGTCCTATTTAAACCTGTGAAGATCTTGTGTGTGACAGCAAACACTCTTAACCACTGACCACTCACTATAGCTATTTATTCTTTACTTGACATTTTTTCCTGAGCAATTGATAAGCATGCTATTACAATATAACGTTAATAATTCACTCTTTGGACATCCAAAAACAAAAATATCTCTACTTTAAAAAGCTTTGGACAAGAACTACATGGCAAAGATGGGGACTGGTGAATTCAGTTGCCTAGTACTCACATAAAAAGCAATCCTGAGCACAGAGGCAGGTAGATTCCTGGAACTCACTGTCCAACCAGCCTGGCAGAATTGGTTAGCTTCAGATTCAGGTAGAGCTCTACTTCATACAATAAGGTGGAGAATTGTCAAAAAACCCACCCAATATTAACATCATCAAAGAAACTTCTTTTTACAACAGGACAGAGACCATTGCAGATATCCACAACTGGTCAAAATGCACTTAACAACTAACCATAAGGCACCTACCCGAATTGATATGTTTCAACTACAACCCCTACAACGAAGACTCAGGAAACATCTCAGAAGAGGGGTCGTAAGATTATAAGAGTCAGTAAGATTATAAAAGTATAAAAGGATCAAGACATCTGCTATGAGGATAGCATCTTCTATATATGACAGGGAGCTGCACTCATGAAATCTTAACAAAATCATAGCCTAAACAAGACCTTCACAATGACACTTTATATTCCAATGTAGATAGCGGAAATACCATATGCCCCACCCCCCAGGTGGAAAGCTATAGATGATTAATGACTGAGGAGAGATGAAGAACAAGCCTTCTCCAGGGACTAGACCCCTGATAGGTTATCCAATCCCAAACTGTCAGCCCTAAATACGTATACATAAAACAACTATAAATGAACTCAGCAGGTCGTATTTGTGTGTGTGTGCATGTATTTGTATAACAACAGTAATTAAAGAAGGAGTCATGAATTTGAAAGGGAGTGGGGGGTCACATGAGTTGGAAAGGGAGAGTGCGGGGTGGAAATGATGTAAAAAAATTACTCACATATGAAATTCTCAAAATGATAAATAAATATTAAAATAATGAATACAGTCGTAAGACAAAATTCTACTTGGAGGACAACATCTGAGGATAAGGATGTATGATGCCAGCTACTCCAAATGAGAAGTTGGCTGTTGAAAAAACACTGAATGTTTCAGTCTTTTGCTGAGAGTTGCTAATATGGCGAAACTATTTTAACTATTCTCATGGACTTGGGCAAGCAGAAACCATACACTAACTTTAGAGCATGCTAAAAACTTAGAAATAGCAGTACTTGTTTATTTGATAAGTATATTTCCTGAAGGTCATTTTTTCCCTGAAGCATATTTTTAAAGTGACTTGGACTAAGAAAGGAAATTCTCTTCCTTTGTGTCATGTGTTCATACATGGAATAAGTTAAATGAATCTTAATAAGTTAAATCTTAATAAGTTAAATGATCTTGTTCATTTGTAAACAGTGAATAATGAAAAAGAACTTGAAATATGAATAAATCAAAATGTCATCTCAAGATTTAATCTTCAGTATATTTAATTTAAATATACTTAATCTATTGAACTTTGAATTCTTTCAACTCATTTTCATTACTTACATGCTCATGAGGTGTATTATTAGTAATGGTCTGTGTGTGTGTGAGAAAGAGAGACACAGAGAAAGAAAGAGAGATGGGGAGGAAAGGATGGAGGAAGGGAAGGGAAGGAGAGAGAGAGCAAGAGAGAGGAGAGAGAGAGACCGAGACAAAGAGAGAGAGAGAGAGAGAGAGAGAGAGAGAGAGAAAGCACACATGTGATTGTGTATATGCGTGTCATGGTACTTGTGTAGAGTTCAGAGAAAATTTTGTGAAATCAGTTATCTCCTTTGACCTTCTCCTGTGTCCTTGGGGTCAAACTCAGCTTACTATTCTTGCACGGCAATTGCCTTCACCCACTGATTGATCTTGCCAGCCCTTGCATTCATATATCTTATAGGGTCGAGTACTAGAAGCATTTAACAAGAAATGAAGGCTACCTGCTTCCCTAATTTGAACAGTTCCCTCCCCAGAGGTGTAATGGCAGAAATAATATCGCTTGTTCTGAATCTTTCCATACAAGTCATTATCCATCCTTCTGAGTATAGAGATGAAGAAGTTTTCCCAATTTCTCTGCCCTAACGCAAACCTACCATCTCCCTCCTCCCACTGCTTTCATTATGTAATTTTGCTTTGTCCGTCATTTGGTTTTCACATTATAATGACACAGTAAATCCTGTTCCTGGCAATGCAGAATTTGGTCTTGTATTTGTTTGGCTTTGGCATTCTTGCTAAGCTAACCTATTTCCCAAATGTCTTCAAGTTGTGTGCATTTCTCCAGACATTAGGACAATTTTATAACTCTGGATAAATTCCTTCAGAGTCCCCTGGGCTGCTGCAATCTGGCCCGGTAGCCACCCAGACCTATATTAGCAATCTGCTATCACAATTTAGGGCCATAAAACAGCACACATTGATTATCTCACAATTTTCTTCAGGCAGGAATTCAGGCAGTTCTCATCTGAAGTACTGTGTCTTCTGCCAAGTTCACAGGTTCTTGGAGGAATTCAGTCCCTTCAGTTGTGATCGTGGAACTGAGGTCTATAGACCAACACCCTCTATTCCGTGACATATCCTCCTAGCCACATAAGTGGCTGTCTGCTTCTTGAAGGTGAAGAGGATGATATCTTTCATACTCCCAACAACTTCTCTTACTATCCTTTTTTTTTCTTGTAAAAAGATTGATTTGATTAGGTCAGCCCCCAGAAAAGATAATCTATGTAGTGGCATTTCAACTGTATTTTAATAAATAAAGCTTGCCTGAGGATCAGGAGAGTAAAACAGCCACACTGGCCAGCCTTACAGACCAGGCAGCAATGACATACCCCTTTAATCCCAGTAGATATGATGACACACACCTTTAATCCCAGTAGACATAATGACACACACCTTTAATCATAGTAGCCACACTAGTTTGCCATAGAAACCAGGCAGTAGTGGCGCATGCCTTTAATTCCAGTGGTGCACACCTTTAATCCTAGCCCTAGAGAGAATTATAAAATGAGGGGAGACTGCTCTCAATCTCATTCTCAGATTCCTGGAGGCAGGATCGTCATTTCAGACTAAGGTCGAAGTAAGAGTCAGTGGCTGGCTGTTTTGCTTTTAGGATATTCAGATTGAACATCAATTTATCTCTCTGAGTTTTTATTAGTTATGCTTCAAATCTACCCTTGAAGAAACATAGAGTCAATTTATTCAGGACTTATAACCTATCTATCTAAAAAATTTCTTCATTATTACTGTATAGCACAATCTAATATCCTGTAATATTCACAGGCCCCACCCATACTTAAGGAAGGTATAATACAGGCACATACACTAGGCAGTAGAATATTGAAATCCATTTTAGCCACTATACCTAATAACTAGAAACCTTTAAGGAATACCTCTCTGCTATTGTTATGAGTATTTTTTTAGTGTTTCTCTGAAGTTGAATTCCTAGTTCCTAGAATCCATGCTTATTTTCTTGAGTCACTACATGAGGTTATATAGCATGTCTTCAAATGGCTTCCTAAAATGGTCTATTTGAGGTTTATTGGTCATTGAATAGGGAACTGTTGGCTTGAAATTGTTTTTTTTTTGTTTTTCTTGGAATTCTGAACACTTCGTTGCCCACTAGCCTTCACTAAGTGATAATAAATCTGTTATAATCTAATCCTTGATGCTTTATCTGAAACTAGGTTTTGACTCCTGAGGGTTTATAGAATACATTTATCTGTCCCCGGCTTTGTGAATTCTTTTGATAATTTGCCTTGGAGTTTGTCTGCTTTATCTATTGTTCTTAGCGCCTAGTAACTCCTTTCACTCAGGTCATTTATCTTCTTCACAAATTCTAGGGAAAAAAATGTTAGAATTATTTTATGAATGATTTCCTTCACTGGATATTCTCTGTCCTCTATTCATAAGATTTTAATTGCTTTATATTCTACATGGATCTCTTATTTTGGAATGATACAATTCTATTTTCTACTCTCTTATTAATGGACGATTCTATATTTTATTTTTAATAAGTTTTTGCTTCATTTTGGTTTGGGCTTTTTGAGACAGGGTCTCAACTGTTTAACTCCAACTGTCCTGGAACTCACTATGTAGAGAACAGATTGGCCTCCAACTCACATAGATCCTCCTGCCTTTGCCTCTGCCTCTGCCTCCTGAGTTCTGAGATTAAAGGTGTACACCACCACACTGGCCCTATTTTTGGAAAGTTGGTAATCTTTGAGAATTTCACACATGTATACCATGAAATATGTTCATGCCCACTTCTCATTTCCTCTTTCCAATTCCTCCGTGTCACCTCAGTGTATATCGTGGATCTCAAGGCAAGGGTCAGGCTGCCCTTTCACAGGGGTCACATGTCAGATACCCTGCATATCAGATATTTACATTATGATGCATAACACTTGCAAAATTATAGTTATGAAGTATCAATGTAAATAATGTTATGGTTGGGAGCACCACAACACAAGGAACTGTATTAGAGGGTCACAGCATTGGAAATAACATAACTCTAATAAGTTGTGTTATTTCAACTTCTAAAGTCTTGTGTTCACTACATGTTTCTTCTCAATATATTATTTTATTCTGTGTATATATGTGAGTGCCTACATGCACATATCTGGTGCCTATGGAGTCCAGGCGAAGACTTTGGATCCCCTGGAACTGGAATTACAGATGGTTGTGGGCCACATAATATGGGAACTGAACTCAGGACCTCTGGAAGAGGAGCACGGACTCTTAAATGCTGATACATCTCTACAGTCCAATAACCAAATGTTTCTTTTTTGTAGCCTCCAGTTCTTGCTTCAGATTCCTATTTGCTCTGTTTATTATGAAGTTTTTCTTCCCATTTCTATTGGCATTTTATATTGGATTTTTCCCCCACAAAATCTCAGGTGTCCTAGCGTGTGCTTAGGTGTGGAGCACTAAAGAGGTGACATGAGTTTTGGGGTAGGTAGTGTCTTCTCGTGCTATTCTCTTTAGGACACTATGTGATAAGCCTCTGATCAGAATGCCTTGAGCTGATTTATCCTAGAGGTCAGGTTCTCTAGTGACAATGCTTTTCACATCATTTATCATAAGTACATCTCTTAACTGACAATATTCTTGAGCCATATGATAAAAGATGGCTGAAGACTATAAGTACTATATAGAAGGTTGGTATTAGTCCAGTGTCTTTTTTGGTGCCTTTGTTTTAGCTGAGCTCAGTACTGCTGTAGTCAGAGATGATCTTACCATGTCCAGTCTCCTGTTAGAATGGTGGATGAATGTCTCTTCATATGCCTAACTTTGGAATGGAGATGCGAGGGACTGAATTCTAAAACAGATTCTTTTTTTCAATCAATTTTTCTGCCTGCCAAATCTTCCCCTTTTGAAATATTCTGCACATTAGGCTTAGTTCTCCCTTTACCCAACTTTTAAATTAAGATTTAGTTTTCTTCAGCCCGTTAAGTCATTTAACTCCCATATCTTCGCCTGCTAGTACTCAGAATTTTTAGTAGTTTTAGAAAGTTAGCTTACAAAATAATGGCTTTCATTAGGGCATAGTGAAACATTACTTTTCTTGGCCTGCCTTTCTCATCCTGCTACCTCTCTCCTGCCAGTGCTCTTCTTTGTTCCCAATAGCTGTCTTCCTGGTTTCATGTCATATTCCATTACGTACCCCCTTAAGATCGTTTCCTCTTCTTCTCTCATAGTTCCATTTCTAGTACCATGAAAAAATTTTGTCATTATCATCTCCTATCTCATACTTTGCCTTTATATATTCATGCCATTCTTTTTAGATTAAGCATAACTACGCAATCTTAGAATTCACTGTATAGCCCGGCTGGCCTCAAAAGCACAGGGATCATTTTGCCTCAGTTTCTGAGTATTGGGATTGTAGATGGGAACCAGTATCTTTATGTTGTGTAAAAACACTCATCTTGCTCATAAATCAGACTATTTAAAGAGAGAGGATCCACATATTTATGTGTTTTTTTCTACCATTCTTAACTATTTTTAGGGCAGACAATGCCAATCAAAGGGAGAAACTTGACAACTGATTTAAAAGCCTGACTTAATAAAACAATTGATAAAAAGCTAAATTCTGTAAAAAGAATTCACAAGCTTGTCCCCATAATACAATGTACTATATATTAAATATATAATCACTAAAATTAAATCATATTGGCAATTGCAAACACTAATGGAATAAAACATAGCAAAATACATGCATAAAATATTTAACATAAAATAATTTATTAGTAAAAACTGATAGAAGTTCCTTGGTAGAATTTTTGGGGTTGCTTATGTAAACTATCATATCATCAGCAAATGTGAGAGTTTGACTTCTTCTTTTCTGGTTTATATCCTCTTGATCTCCTTTTGGTGTCTTATTGCTCTAGCTAGGACCTCAAAAACTATGTTGAATAGATATGGAGAGAGTGGACAACCTTGTCTTGTTCCT
>LOJH01063413.1:0-10727 GCA_001685095.1 Ellobius talpinus
CAAGAGCTTCCTGTGTACTTAGGTGGGATTTTCTTAGGAGGAAATACGTGATTCAGTTCCTGGGGATGAGTCTTTTAATCTCAATGATCTGTTTACTCTGCATTAGGGATTTCTAATTAGATGGACCAACATAGGTGTTAGCTGCATTTCCAACAACAAATTGTGTAGTGGTGAAGTAGACCTTTCTAGAATCCACGTTTTGACAGTGGCTTTTTAACGTCTCCGTTTTCATAATAACATTTTTTTGAGAGTCTCTCATGACTGTTCACTTAGAATTTAACAACCCCAGAGAAAATGCAGGATAATAAAATCAAGATTCATAGTCCTCAGCTCTGAAAAACAAATTAAAATTCGAGATCTTAATGAAAGAGGTGTGAGCAGAGAAGTATGTGCAACCAGAATATCAAGTGAATTCTATTTAGGGCTGAGCTTTCTGCTTTCTGTTGTGTCTCATGCAGACCAGGTAGGTCATGAGAAGATGCTTTCATCTACAGATCCTCACTCTGGGTTTTCTCACAAGTCCCCAAAGGAGTGCTTTTAAACACAAGTGAGCATATGATGTTGCTACAATCAGCTCTCTCTAACAGTCACCAACAGGGGTTATTTTTTTTCTTTTAAACTGAACATTCTGCAGTTCTAAAATAATAATAATAAGTTTGTAAATATTGACCCTTCCTTGATTGTACCCGTCTTGGCTGGTTTGGGCCTGGGTTTTGCGAAATCAGGGATTTTACCCAACAATGGCTAATTTGGGTTTTGGTTTTGGCACTGTGGCCAGTAAGAACACAGAGGCCTTCCACTCTCCAAGTTTTCCTGACTGACTGGTGACACATTCTGAAACAAGAGTCCTTGTTTTCTCTTCTCAGTAATTTTTCCTCCTTCTGGCATGGTGGCCTGTGAACCCTAGCTGAGACATGTAATGTTAATGCAACCAAACAGTGGGTCAAATTAGCTTTTTCCTCTCAACTTTATCATAAACTGGGTCAGTCTGTTAAAGGCCTCAGTGGTCTGCAATCTGCCTTGCTCCTTTAGAAAAAAAGCCAGCATTGCCTACACTGCTCTCATTCTTCCTCCATGAATGTCTCCCCCCTTATCTCCTAGCCAAAGGAAAAGATTAAAATGCTTATAGCTCTTAGAGTTATTGCCGTCCACGCTTAGTATAATTTCCATTCAGAACTCCAGTTCCCTCTGTCCCTTCACGTAGTATGGATGTTGTATCTGTTTGTTTTCCTGTGCCCTGTTTCAATGACTCTAGGACTCTTACAGTTCTGAGACATCATTATTTTTATGTACCACTAAGGACAAAAAAAAAACTACCAATTAAAAAAAATCTATGCAGAGGTGGGCATGGAGGAGCACAATCATAATCCCAGGGCTTGGGAATCTGAGACAGGAAGATTGTGAATTTTGAGCTTGCCCAGGCTAGCTGCATAGTAAGACCTTATCTCAAATGAAAATTCTATAGTTATCATCAAAAGTATGATATATTTTAATTTAAGATACCAAAGTCATCCGCTTATCGCTCCTGTTGGCAACATCTTTCTGGCTATGGTTTTCTGTACCTGCAGAGAGGGAGGACATTAGGAAAGGATGCAATGCCGTCAAACTACACTAATCATTTCTATGATATTCAGACATCTAAAAATTCTCTTGTAATGTTTGCTGCATTCCCTTTACCCTTTATTATGTTTCATATTTTTGAACCTCTAACCATTTTATCCACTTACATAGTTAATATATAAAGTTCTTGTCAGAGTAATACAGATGCTATGTAGGTGGAGTTCCTCTGTATCCCAGTGGCAGCTGCCAAATCACCACTCAGAGGCTTAATATTAATTATAAATGCTTGGCCAATAGCTCAGGCTTATTACAGGCTAACTCTTGAATTTTAAATTAACTCATTTCCATTCCTTTGCTTGCTGCCACAGAACTCATGACTTGTTACCTTATTTTGTTAACGTCCTGCTTCCTCTGCATCTGGCTTGAGACTCCTCTGCCTCCGCCGTCCTTCCCAGCATTCTCTCTACCCCCAAAATCCTGTCTAGCTATTGGCCAATCTGCTTTTTAGCAACACAATTTCACAGTATACAAGATTATTCCACTGCCATGTTACTGCTCCATTTTTGGTGAGCAATGGGCAATTGGAAGGACCAGATCACATGAATTCCAGCCTCAGGGAATATAATTTACTCCCTGGTCTGTCTTGCCTCAGCCCTTGTTTCCATCACACTAGCTGTTTCTGGGATTTTCCTTAGTGAACTGCTTCTACCATGCTCCCTACATGGATGTGAGATCTTGATTCCTTTGCCCTAAAGAAGTGATGGTTACACTTTCACCCATGGCCCATCATTCAGTAGTGTCCTCGGGTAGATACCTGCTAAAGATCCTACCCTGTTCCTTTGCCTTCTAAGCTGATAGCCTTTACTCACTTCTTAAGTTTGGTGGGGGCTTTGGCAGGACAAGCATATGAGTTCAATCATTCTTCTTTCACTAAATACTGTATTTACAATTTAAATTCTCACTTTCAGTTCAAAGAATTCTCTTAGCTCATACAGAAATTGAACATATTTTCTGAGCCTTGAATTAATAAAATGATATAAACAGAAGGAGAGAAGTTAAGACCAACCCTCTACAGTAAGAGCCATCCTGAAAAGCCCCAAGTAGAAAGCTTATGTAACATCTAGTCTTTGCTTTTTTCTGATTTTATATTTGTAGTATTAATCAAATTTTCCAGGCATAAGGTACAACGGAATAGCAATATATAAGGAAAGCTAGAACCTATGCAACACCTCCATCCCACCTTTCTCGGCTGTCTCAGTGTGTGTTTGACAAAGCCTACAAGGATTCATTTGTAGACTCCCAGACTCTAACAAGCTGTTAAGACTAGTGCTTCCACTCTGAGCTCAGGAGGTTGTGCTGCTCCAACCTGTTGTATCTGTCACTGCACACAACAGAAGTTACAGCTGAGGCTGCAGACATCTGTACTAGTAAGCAGTTGCCTGGGTAAGTGACGCCCCGTCTTCTTAGACCCAATTGAACGCTTCCTTTTCCCTTGTAAACTTTATAAATGAACTCGAATTGGGACCATCCTCAGCAAGATTGTCAGTCAGTACAAAGACATTATGTGAAATTCTCAAGAAATTAATTAAATAATAATAGTAAGTCGGGCAGTGGTGGCACACACCTTGAATCCCAGCACTCAAGAGGCAAAGGCCGGCAGGCAGGTCTCTGAATTGAAGGTCAGCCTGGTCTACAAAGTGAGTTCCAAGACAGCCAGGGCTACACAGAGAAAACATCTCTCAAAAAATATATATATAAAATAAACAAACAAAAGCCAAGCACAGTGTAACTGAGGACAAAACATCAACCCAACCTCTGGTCTCTATATAAACACATACACATAGACAGAGAAGACAGAGAAGACAGAGACAGAGACAGGAACAGAAACAGAGAGATACAATGAAACAATAAAATATGTCTAAAAATAAACTAAAAAATAATAAGTAGTGACTTTGGATGTCAACTCAATAGTAGACTACTTGCTAGCATTCAAGGCCTAGTATTCAATCCCCATCACAGAAAAATTAAGAAAGAAAAAAATTTAAAGATATACACATAGTGTTGGTATAACATAAACAGCAAGACAGCTATATGTGGCCATTTTCAATTAGCATGTAATATATAATTGCATGTACTATACTTTCATATAATTGGCAGTGCACAGGTTGCTTAAATAGGCATCACAACCATTGAGACATCAGTCAGAACTCCATTATAATCTTTTCATATGTGTGCATCCTGTTGTCTACCAGAACAGCGCTGTACATATCAAAGTATGTTTGCAGTTTAAGATATATTGAACGTTCAGTTTACTAGATACATGTGAACATGGTATTTGTAGGCATGCACTTGTGCATGTCAGAATGAATACCATTCATTTCACACTTTTGCATAAGACTAATACAGGGGCTTTCCCAGATGATTTTCATGCAAGGGTTTACAGTGTACAGATTGAGAAAGGAGGTTAAGTTTGGTGTGTTGTCAAACGAGAAAGGCAAGCAAGGAAGAACACAGAGAAATACACACTGAAAAACACAGTCATAACAAATAAGAGCCTTGAGCCATCAATGTCAAGACAAATTGTAAATCATCCACCCTAAAGAATTCCCAGGGAGGCTGGGCGGTGGTGACATACACACACCTTTAATCCAAGCACTCTGGAGGTAGAGGCATGGGAGTCCCTGTGAGTTCGAGGCCAGCCTGGTCTCACACATACTAGACAAGCATTGTGTCACTGCACTCTCTGGGTCCCCACCCTGAAGCTGAGCTCTTTAGGATTTCAAGAAGGTTTTTGAGTGGCTTGGGATGCAATTTTTTCAATAAATTATCTTTATTTATGCTGCTTAAAAAATATTCTGCAATTTATTCAGCCTCCACCCATTTTGAGTTTCTCCAAATGTAACTCAGGCTAAACCAATTGACAATCTAAGGCCCCAAAGCCTTTTTAGAGGAACTCGGTAACCACCCATGCTAATTCCAATAATACTGTCCCAGACAGTGATGGGGAAATGGAAATCTTACAAAACCTATTCCAGTATTGCCTGCTGGACAAACTCTGTCGTCCTCTAAAAACACTATGAGGGGAAGGAGGTCTGAGGAGTCTGATGTGGAAATATTTTTCAAAGCTGGGGCCAGATGGATCAGGTTGGAAGAGCAGAGCCTGCCTCTCTCTCCCACAGAAGGTGGGACGGTTACTTTTCTATGAAAGGCGCTGCACGCTTGCTCACTATTTGCATATCTCCTGTGAATTTGTGCTCCAGTTCACAAAACAGTCCTTATTCAGGGGATGAATCAGTAGTATGGGTCTAACCTGCCATTTTCCTCATCTATTTTGAAGCTCTCTGTATGGGAGTTAACATCTCCTCAAAAAGCATTTGGAAAATTTCTGGCTAGGGCACTTGCTTGTTTTGTGAATGATGTCTGTGGTCAGCTATAATGTATCTGGCATGCTTCCTCTTATTGCTGCCTTTTTCAGGCATGTTTTTAAAATTTGGGCATTTTTATGGAAGTGATTTAGTATTTTTTGGCTTCAAGCTGGTGCAGAAACTGTGGAGACAGAGAGGATCCTCCCTAGCTAGGATTGAGTGTGACAATACCCTTGCTCTCATAAACACTTTCTTTCTTGATAGGCATTCTCTCTCTGTCTCTCTCCATCTCTCTGAATCTGTCTCTCTGTTGAGAGAGAGAAGAGAAGAGGAGAGAGAGAGAGAGAGAGAGCAGGAGAAGGGAAATGAAAGCCGCTATGATTTCCATCTCATTTTAGGTTTGCTTCTAATAGAGGCAGCATTGTTCACGTGCCCAAGCCTGCTGCTTTCCCCCAGATTTAATGTTGTATAAATGTTGTTCCAAGTCTTACTCGGGATGATTGAGGTATTTTTGCAGCGTGTCACCTCCCAAACCATCATTAGCATTTACAGTTTTAACAGCACGTTGCTCTGCTTTACTGACCTGTATAGGGATGTTCTTTCCCTGGCCCAGCCTGCCTCCCCCAAACACATAAAGTCAACTCTGGAATGTAGATCAAAGCTAGCATTTAGTAGTTCCAAAGAGGATCTCCCAAAATGAACTGTTTCTTGCTTCGTTAAGTCAGTTTTATATGGCATTTTGTGGCCAAAATGAACAATTTTGAAAAAAAAAAGCTGTAGTTTTCCTTGCTGGAAAATTCTGCTAGTGCTGAGAGAAAAGGAAAGAGAAGAGACGAGCATTGGGATTTATGTTAAGAGAAACTTTATGAGAATTTCTACAGATATTAGAAAAATAAAGATGTCTGTTCAGGATACCTTAAAAAGAAACAAACAATCCTTTCTGTGTAAACACTTCTCAGGCTTAACTAGGTGTCTGTCTGTACTGGTATATGATCCAGGAGTTGGGTCTGTGAATTGCACACAAGTGAAAGTGGCTATATGTAGACACATGTTAAATAATATAATAATTATTCAATAGACATATATTAGGAGCTCTTTTTAATCTGTTTATATTAGCTACTTGCTAAAACATAAACATATTATCTAAGATTATTAAGAAGATTATAATCTCCCTTCAGCTTCACATTGCCAGATGTTTTGGGGTGTATCTATTCCAGCTCCATAGATATAATATAATGCAAATACCAACATCTGATTCTACTTGATCCTTCATTTCCAATGTGAGTACAGCTGAAAACCATGAACTGTGCCATAAGGCAGGTGGATTTCTGTGAAGTCAAGGCCAGCCTGCTCTACATAGTGAGTGCCAAGACAGCCATAGCTGCATAGTAAGAAACTGTGTCTAAAAACATAGCAAAAACAAAAAAATCATGAATGGTACAAAGCATGATCTTTAACTCAGAGACTTGAGGTGTGGCTCACTGTTGGTTCACCTAGCACACATGAAGTCCTAGGTTCAATCCCTGTCACCTTTTATGAATGAATTGAAAGCAAAGCCCTGAGACACCTAATTCTCATTTGTACAACAGAAAATGTATCATAACATCAACTGTTTCAAAATGGAAACTTTTTCATGTGCATGTACTGTGCATATTTGTGGTTGCATGTGTAATGTAGGTGCAACTGCACATGTGTGCATGTGGAAGCCAGAGGTTGAAGTTGGTTGTCTTTTTCTACCATTGCAAGGTCTTTCACTTGAACCCACGGTTCATGTTAGCTCCTCTGGCTAGACATTTTGTTCTGATAAAGCCATCTTCACTTCCTCTATGCTGGAATAACAAGTGGTCCATGGCAACCAACAGCATTTACATGGGTTCTGGGCGTCCAAATTCAGGTCCTTAAATTCACACAGCAAATCCTACCTGCCGAGCCATCTCCTCACAGAACACAGAATTGAGTGTTTCATCATGAGTGGTTTTACTTCCTTTATTATGATCTAGAAAGCAGGTATTTCTAAATCAGCAGAATGCTAATGTGACATTTTATTTGAAAACTGTTGTTTACCACTGGATGAGCTGTGTGGATGTGCCATTATTAGACAACAGATAAACTACAACCGGTCCAGTGTGGCCTTTTTAGCAAAGAGAAATAATTGTTCCAAAATGAGGAAAGTCAAACAGTCAAACTTTCACCTCCCTTCTTATAAATTAATGAAACTATGATTTCATTTCCTCACTAATATTTATTTGTCTTATTTTCAGCATCTTAGATTGTATTTTTAAAAGATCCATTCAGTTAAGTAATGAGTATTTTTTCCTTAGCTAACATAATATTTTTGCTTTCAAAATACATGATTTTTTTTCTTACTGAGTTCAGATTTACAACACAGTGCAGCATGGAGACTACTCAGTAAAAATGAATTGCACAAATTCTCCAAAAAGAATGCATCAGCACCAAAAATTTTCTGATCCAAAGGGCGCCTTTACCACTTGGTTTGTATCCGGGTTTACTTTCTCATAAGCAGCCTCACCTCCTGTCCCTCACAATGTTCTCTTTGCCAGAATGGAAGGTTGTGTCTCTTTCTGTGTTCCACTCACGCTGGGCGTTCCTCAGCTAAGAAGAACCAGATGNCCATGAAACACTAATGTTCCCTCCAACTGTCTTCTGGACAAGTCTTTGACTCAGGGCACAAGTGTGCTGGCTTAATACTACCGTAAGACTTACATACTTACTTACTTAGTTAGTTAACTGTAAGCCAAACATTGCTGCTAAGCCAGATCACCTTCACATCACAAGGAATCAATTTGTTTAAGAAGAGAAAGTTCTAGGGACAAGAAGAACTAAGTCATACGATATGTTGCAAAGTACACCAAAATAGTTTGCTGTCTTAATTAAAGTGTCTTAGGCAAATATGCCTTATATATTTCACATTATAATGATTTTTATTATAATACCTTAGAAATACTTAGAGCTTACACATTCAGAGAAAAGAACAAAGGTAGGTCCCAAAAGTCTTAGTGAATGAACATATTTCAGATCATTTGGACACTGGAACAGATAACATTTACAACCTTTTAAAACTGGATTGTGCCAGGCAGTGGTGGCACATGCCTTTAATCCCAGTACTTGGGAGACAGAGGCAGGCAGATCTCTGTGAGTTCGAGGCCAGCCTGGTCTACAAAGTGACTTCCAGGACAGTTAGGACTGTTACACAGAGAAACCCTGTCTCGAAAAATCAAAACCGAAACGCAGCAAAAAAAAAAAAAAAACTGGATTGTTCTTCTGGATCTTGCAATGTTTCCACTCCTTCTGCACTGATCCCTGAGCCTTAGGTGCAGGAGCTGTGTTGTGATGATTGTTTGGATTGGGTTCCACAACTTTGATCAGTTGTGACTTTCTGGTGTGGAAAGATTGCAACAGCTAGATGAATAGAGAGTTTTCTACACAATTGTGCGTCTCCGAAGAATGTCAGAAACTCTACACATAAAGTCTCAGTAGCATGGCTGCCTAAACATGACCTGATCAATCAATAGAAAAGTTAATGTGAATATGGACAATGGAATGCTCAGGCAGCCTCAACCGTAGAAATAGCTTCCCCAGGGAAGAGCACAGCAATTGGTTATCCAATACCTGATGCTCAGCCCTGAAAACATGCGCACAGCGATATTATACGGACTGAGCAGATTGTATGTGGTCGTTCAGAGGGGGGTTGGGAGGAAAGGGAAGGGGGGAAATGATGAAATTACATTATAATCTCAAAAGATGTTTTTAAAAACTGAATTGTCTGGTGTGTGTGTATGTGTGTTTATTTGAGACAGGTATCTGTTGTAGCACACAATAGCCAGGAATTCATTACATAACAAAGATTGGCCTCAAACTCCCAATCCCTCGGCCCCATCTTCTCATCTAGAATAGCAGGTGAATGCTATCTTGCCCGTTTCTTCCTTTATGGAATGTTTTGCAGGTCCCATCTGTTTTTTATATTTATTTATTTATTACATACTAGTCCCAGTTCCCCCTCCCTCCTCTCTTCCCACTCTTTACTCCTCCCCACCTTCCTCCTTCCCGACCCCCATCTGCTCCTCAGAGATTGTAAGTCCTCCCCTGGGAAGTCAACTAAGTCTGTCCCATTACCTCTTTGAGGCATGACCAAGTCGTCTCGTTGTTCCCACCACCCCCAATCTCTCCATTTGCAGGTCATGTCTCACAAGCTAGAAAGATCATGGATAGGTTAAAAGTCACAAAACGATGTCGCAATGATGGCAATTTCACTAACTATGAACACTGCAAAAAAAAAGTTCTCTAGCCAGGCGGCGGTGGCACAGGCCTTTAATCCCAGCCCTCGCGAGGCAGAAGCAGTTGGATCTCTGTGAGTTCAAGGCCAGCCTGGTCTACAAGACCTTGTTCCAGGACTGGCTCCAAAGCAACACAGAGAAACCCTGTCTTGAAAAACAATCAAACAAACAAAAAAATTCTCTATCTCCTGAGATCCAACTCTGTCATCTGCTAGAGACATGATGATCTAACTTGCAAACAGATACAAGGAATACAAGGATCAAAGTTACACATGAGTAATTCAAAATCATAGTCCTCTTTATCAAGATCAAAATTGTCACCAAGTTCTATCTGCTTCCTGTTCCTGCCCTGCCATACAGGTGCTTCTAACATTTGCACAAGAGAATAAAGAAAAGTTTCATTCCTTCCTGATGACCGCAGCACAGTCAAAATGTAGAACCCTGACTTCCAACGATGCCTTCAGAAGCTGGTCTTCTTGGAACCTGGTTTGTGCAGTGGAATCCTGGCTTCCTGAAGCCACAAAAGCAAAAAACAGGCTCCGGAACGTCTGCTCAGACAAGCACGTGACAGCAACGCCGGTCCCTTCCTAAGGCCCAGAAACCTGCAGACTTTGAACCTATTTGTTCCTCGCCCTCTGTGTGGTGTGAACCAGACAGGAAAGCCTGGGTCATCTTGTAAATCACCTGACTTCTAACTGAAATCAGTAACCCAGAGAAACAAGCACTTCGGGAGCACAGGGGCGCCCAAGGGGCTTAACCTGCCTGTTCTGATAAGACCTGATGTTGAATGATTAATATCACCTTATTCATCCTTGACCCCAGGAGGTGCTGCTTGGCACATGTTGAAACTTCACCTGAGAAGGAGAACCAGGAAAGAAAGCCAAACGCACTCTCAGTCAGGGGGCAAATGTATAAACTTTTCTGAGCTAAATCAATCTGAGAAAGTCTAGAGAATGGGGCTACAAAAGCATCTGTAGCATCTAGTTGATAAGGCGGCAGCAGTAGCTAGAGGGTAGGAAACAGCAGGGGACAAATGAAAGAATGAATGAGTGAATGAATGAATGAGTGAGTGAATGGACTCCATGGAAACAAAGAGAGCATGATCTTGATTTCCTTTTACAGAACACTTCAAATATAAACAATTGAGTGTTGAATCCAGTTCACAAATACCAGTCATTCTGCTTTGCCAACCTTGGGTAAATTTTTGTTTATTTTCTTATTTTTTTTTCTTTTTCTTCTATTTCCTTTAGATTTGGGGTGGGGGCTGAGTTAAGAAAATTCAAGGGTTTAGGGTTCAGAGATTTAACTCAGTACTAGAGTACTTGTCTACCAAGCATGAAGTCCTGGGTTCAGTCCCAGTATGGGTGTGGAATTCAATATATAACATTCCACCCACAAATCCAATCAGTCTCTACTAAGTAAATATGATAAATTAATAATAATCCTTAATATCTGTAGTGAAAGGGGAGCACAGGCCTGCTTTTCATCCTGCCCGGCTCCCGCACGG
>LOJH01063414.1:3133-14544 GCA_001685095.1 Ellobius talpinus
GTCCTTTGCTTTACAAAAGCTTTTCAGTTTCAGGAGGTCCCATTTATTAATTGTCTCTTTCAGTATCTGTGCTGCTGGGTTATATTTAGGAAGTGGTCTCCTGTGCCAATGCATCCAAATGTACTGCCCATTTTCTCTTCTATGAGGTTCAGTGTGGCTGGCTTTATGTTATGGTCTTTGGTCCATTTGGACTTGAGTTTTGTGCATGGTGATAGACATGGATCTATTTTCATTCTTCTACATGTTGATCTCCAATTATGCCAGCACCATTTATTGAATATGATTTCTTTTTTCCATTTTATATTTTTTGCTTCTTTGTCAAAAATCAGGTGTTTGCAAGTGTGTAGATTAATATTAAAATTGGACTTGCCATTTCAAGGGGTTAGAGTTAGTCCATGATAATAAATCAAAGGCATGGTGGCAGGAACAGCTGGGAGCTCACATCTTGATCCACCACCATTCTGCAGGGAGGGGAACATTGGAAATGGGATGAATCTTTTAAAACCTCACAGTACTCCCAGTGACACACCTCCTCCCAATCTTTTCCAAACAGTTCCTCAAACTAAGTATTCAAAAATATGAGCCTATGAGAGCCATTCTTATTCAAACCACCACACCCGTATCATTAATCATATATTATTTACTTTTACTTCCTGCTTCTTGTGTCATGAGTAGCTTAGCTCAAGCTTTTCCTGAGCATGCATACAGTATAGGGCATGTGTGTGGCTTTTTCAACTATAAGCTTTATGCATGGGCTTTTTCAAGCCTGGCTTCCATAGGATGGTCCCTCAACCCTGAGAATGCTCTGAGTTGAACAAGAAAAGTAAAGACAAATTTTTTTAAAAAATCTTCTAAGGACCTACCATGCAGACATAACAAATAACTATGATTCTCTGAAGCTAAGATCTATATTACTCCCTCTATCACTTGGCAACTTATACCAGGAGCACAGGCTGCTGTCATCACAGATACCGCCCATTTGGTGTTTGTAGCGCAATTTCTAATTGGTCTTAGGAATAAAAACCTGGACTCAGATATTGGGGGTGAAAGCTGAAAGATCAGAGAAGCAGAGCAGCCAAGCACTAGTTCTTACCTCTACAAAATCCTTAGGTCAAGTGGGGTATTCTGTCTTCTTCAATTCCTGAGACTGAATGCTGTGAGCTCCTGTTTCCTCCCAATTATATTCCTCATCCACACAGCCATATCCCTTTCTGTCTCCACCTCCCTTGTGCTGGGATCAAAGGCATGTGACTCCCAAATACTGGGATTAAAGGTGTGAGCCACCACTGCCTGGCTCTGATTCTCTTTTAGACTGATCTTGTGCAGCCCAGGATAACCTTGAACTCAAAGAGATCCCTCTGCCTCTGCCTCCTGAGTGCTAGGATAAGGTGTATGCTACCACTGCCTGGCCTCTATGACTAACTAGTGGCTCATTCTGTATGCTGATCTTCAGACAAGCTTTGTTTGTTAGATTACAAACAATTTAAAACACCAGAGAGATCATTTCCTGCATTGCAGCCATTTCTTTCCTCTTTATCCACACTCCAACCCCAATTGAGGAGTTTATATGCTTTCAGGATTATACAAAGACCACTTCTATCCATTCTGAAATTTCCTATCCTTCCAATTTTTATATGAAGGGAGATATCATACCTTCAATCATTAATATCACAAATAAACCTAGTTTCATCTCTTTTTCAGCTATTGTTTGTCCTGTCTCAACCACTATCTCTTCTAGAAGTCTTTCATGACCATTATGCCACCAATAATATAATTAGTAATTAGTTTTATTATATATATATACATATACATATATATATGGTATTTACTAATGGGTGTGTGGATATATATGCACATGTCTATACATGCCTATGGAGGCCAGAAGATGAGATCAAGTGTCTTGTTCAATTACTGCCCAACTTATTTTTAGAGACAAGGTTTCTTACTGAACCTGGAGCTTACTGATGTGCCTAAACTGTCTGGTCAGTGAGCCCGAAAGGTCATTCTGTCTCAGCACTTTCACAAGTACTGAAGTTATAAATGGATTACATATCCAGACCATATGGGGACTAAGAGTTCAAACTTAGGTATTCATGTATGTATAGCAGGCACTTTGGCTACTGAGTCATCTCTCCAGACATATAATTGGTTTTTTCTATCTCATCAATTAATCTTAATCCTCTGAGACTAGAAATTGGTATTGTTTCATCTTTTTATTCTTATCACCTAACAAGACTCCAGTTCTATCAGTGTTTACAAATGCCAAAGAGGTCAACATAAAAGTAAAATAGAAGTTAGCAAACAGAAAGGACATGGAACAAAAAAATTTCATAATAACTATAATCTGGTTAAAAATCATACCTAAATGTAAATATAAATCCATGTCATAGCTTCAATTCAGATAAAAATAATTTTAGAAGATATACTTTTTTTCAAAAATGCAAACAAAAAACACTAATAACAAAAAACCCTACCTTACCATATCCAAACTAGTGAAACTTTCTTTAAAGAAAGTAATTTCATATATTGTTAAGCTTTATAACAGTTTCAAACTGTTTACAAATTAAAATTACAAGGTTTCACATAAATGTCAAAGAGCTTTATATTTTTTAAGCTTCAAAAATAGGGTCTTGTTGCTGAAGATACCACGCACCATCTTCTCAAGATATAGAGGAATCAAGCCAGAACTGAGCTGCACACTTCTACCCTACTAGTTAACATTCATCGTCCCAGAAGGTGCTCTGCATGCTGCTGGGGGAGATAGGGTAGCAAATGGTCTTAGCCATCTGGGAACACTATGAACTTCATACTAACCTGCTAGGCATGATGTGCCAACTGATGGGCTCGACGGATGGCTTAGTGGTTAAGAACGGGTACCGCTCTTGTAGAGGACTGGACTTCTGTTCTCAGCAGTTGCATCAAGTTGTTCACAACTTCCTGTAACCCCAGTTCCAGGGATCCTCCATGAGCACCTGCCCTATTTGTGTATACCCACACAGAGGCACACAAATATATAAGTGAAAATTAAATATATATATATATATAAATTTAGAAAGGGATGGTGTACATCTTGTAAAATAATGGCATGACTTAGGGGAAAAAACAAGTGCTTTCCACATGAATTCAAGGCTCCCTCCATATGGTATTCATGACTGATATGGCAAACTCAATAGCTGAAGATGTCCTTAGGAAGGAGCTTCCTACTGTTGTTTGGGTGAAATGTCGTGCATCGAACTGCTCTCTGATACTTAGGTTTATACCCATATATAAACACCACTCTCATCCTTACTCAGAGAAGCCTCTTTGCAGAGAATGATGATGAATACAGAGATTCACAGCTGCTCAGGGTGCTGAAAGTAAGTGACTGTTGAACACTGAGCCTGAAACAGGGGAGTCATACTGCCTTCCTGGAAGACTCAGGAAATACAATGACAAGGGAGTGAAAAAAATGAAAAACCAGCAGCTATGGAGAAGGGCTGTGAAATGCTCTACTCCAAGCATGACACAGCCATTGGAATCAGCATCTCATAGCAGCAGTGCTGGCCTCTACCTGGTCAGTAGAGTGCTGGGACCATCATCAGGAAAAGAACCAGGGAGGGGCTCATGGGGTCCTACCCCTCCTTACTTAACTGTTAGCTATTGGTATATTATGGGGCAGAAACAGTCATTGTCATTGTCATCAGATGTGTTCCCATAGGTGAGGGCATCAGGCTCCTATGGACAGTTCCAAGCCATAGTAACTCGGCCCTGGCTAAATCCAATAGATAAGAAAACAAAAGACATAAATGTGAGAAGGGAAGGGATATAGAGGGAAATTGAATAAGAGTAACTAGAATCCATTATGTGCATGTGTAAAAATGTCTAACGAATTTAGTTTAAAATATTTAAATAGAATTTGAATTTTAAGTTATTAAGATTTAAAAAAACAAGATCTAGTGAGTAAAGTGGGAGTGTGGGGCGGGGGGAGGGNAGGGTGGGAGAGGAGTGGAGAGAGGGAAAAGGGAGAAGGGGGAAAGAGAAAGTCGAGTTGAGGGAAAGACATAGGAGAGCAAGGAGAGAAATACCTTGTTAGAGGGAGCCATTATGGAATCCACAAGGATGACCCCAGCTAAGACTCCTAGCAGTAGTGGAGAGGGTGTCTGAACTGGCCTTACCTTGCAATCAGATTGAAAACTACCTTAATTGTGATCATAGAACATTCATCCAGCAAATGATGGAAGCACATGCAGAGATCAACAGCTAAGCACTGGGCTGAGCCCCTGGAGTCCAGTTGCAGAGAAGGAGGAGTGATAAAATGAGCAAACAGGTCAAGGCCATGATGGGGAAACCCACAGAAACATCTGATCTAAGCTAGTGGGGGCTCACTGACTCTGGACTGACAGCTAGGAAACCTGCATAGGACTGAACTGGGCCCTTTGAATGTAGGTGACAGTTGTGTGCCTTGAGCTGTTTGTAGGGCCACTGGCTATGAAACCAGCATTTATCCCTAATGCATGAACTGGATTTTTGGAGCCCATTCCCTATGGAGAGATACCTTGCTCAGTCTATACACAGGGAAGAGGTCCTTGGTCCTGCCTCAAGTGATGTGACAGATTTTGTTGACTCCCCATTGGAGGACTTACCCTCTCTGAGGAATAGATGAGGGTGGGGTGGGGGAAGGTAGGGAGAGCAGGAGGAGGGGAGGGAGAAGGAAATGGGATTGGTATGTAAAAAAATGTTTTAAAAAGATGAAAGAAAAAATACTTAAATATTTTTGGCCTTTGAGATCCTTGTGGAACCAATTTCCATTGTGTTGAAATAGGAAGGTGATATACAATGGCCTCCTCTAAGAGAAAAATTGAACACAAAAGACAAATTCACTGAGATCATTCTTGTTAAAATCTTAATATAAAAACTACTGGCACACTTCTATTTGCAGGTGAGCAAGCTTGCAAAGTGTGAATGTATGTTTACAAGAAAGTAGAACAATCCAATTGCATAAATTAATCAATCTGAGAAACCACATTAAAAACATAGCTTATTTGTACATGATTTTCAGTAAGTTCATATACTTTCAATTTTACTAAAACCTCTGTCACCAGGCCTTCATAACAACTTCAAATGATAATCATTGGTGATAAAGAAAGGAAAATAACATTTTAAAGTTCATCATATTAGTATGTAGTTACGCTTGTGCAGATTTAATCTCCCAGCAATCAAAGGTGATAAACTGAATCAAGAAAAGACATATATAGTAAATATAAGCTACATATACTGAGTTTGGAGGAACAGGTTCCATGCTGCTTTGGGGAAATTCACTCCTTTTAGTACATATGCTTTCTTTTCTCGTATTTTGCACCCACAGTGACCTTTTCAATACAGCAGACCCAAGCAATGCCAATGATGGAGAGGGAGCTTAGCAGTTCTCAGAAATACCAGAATGATGCTCCCAGAATTTTTTTTCATGAAAACAGAATGCATGGCTAGAAGCTTATGATAGTGGCATAATGTCACATTATAAGCCAAGAAAAATTTACAATCAATTTCATTTGGTCACTTTGATAGCATAGTTATTATTATGATTGTGATAAAAAAAACTTAGCTGTAGAGAATAAGACAAATGCATTTCATCCTTGCTGTTTTTCATTCCCCCTCTCCTTATTAGATATCCTATATTTCCGTAACATCACTCAAACATTTTCATTGAATCCGCTCATGAATTTCAGCCTTCTTACTTCAACTGCTACCACAAACATGTTCTTGCATTCAGTGTCACATGTCTGTTCACATTCCAAGATGTCCTAGAGGACTTAAGGAGACAGATTCTGGCACATTGAGCTCTAGCCAACTGATTGTGGTGCCAACTCATTCTCTTAAAAGTTAGGATTGACTAAAGCTTTGATGAATGCAGACAGCACAGTGCCTTGTTCCCAGCAAGTGAACTCATTACACATCACCCCAATAAACATAAGTTCACATATGCCCTGCAGAGCAGACAGATCTCACTCTTAAAAGGGCAGCACAATAGAAAAGCAACTTTCAGTTCTGCTTTCTCTGCCCAAAGGCATACTCAGAATCCCGTACCCTCACCAGAGGGCTTTCTGCTCTGAAATGCCGTGTGGTATCTTTCTCTGGAATGTACCTTTTCTCATTTGAAATTACTTGGCTACAACTGAATAAATACTTTGGGTATTTTTCTCACTTGTCATAACAAATAGGATTTAGGGGCAGCTTACTAAGTGGTTACTATGCAAAATCATTTTGATCATCAAAACAACTCTGAACTAAAGTGACACTTATCCTATTTTATAGATGGAGATACTAGAGGCTCGTAAAATTTAAATAACTTGCTCAACATCATAAAGCTAGGTGTGGTAAACTGAACATTGTAAATGTTTTTGATCCTTTTCTTTATAAACTATTTAGTGCTGATAATACAACTAAAGTCACCTTTTAACTTTCCTTCCTTCTACAGATGTACCACAATCTGGGACATACCTTCCCATATATATTTCCATACATAAGAGTTGTCTCTAAGCTTTCTGCAATATTAGCACCATAATGAATAGTAGCACTTCTCACTTCGCATAGATCTTTCTACATGAAAACCTTTGAGTTATTTCACTCTTTTTTCTCTTTTAAATTATTTTTTAATTTACATACACTCTATCTTGATCATATTATTTCCCCTCCCCTAATTCTTCCCCACCTCCCTACCTACCCATGCCACTTCATGTCCTCACTATCAAGACATAAAACAAACAAATATAAAAAACAACAAGATAAAAAATTCCAAAACAAATTTGGTTTTCTCCAATGGAGCAATACTGGGTATATGAACCATACTCCAGGGCAAGCACCATGCCCAAGAGTAATTGGCCAATATGAAAGAGATCACATATTTCATTCATTTTAACTATTATTTAAGACCTTACTCTTTAAATACTCATTTAGACTATTAACAAGTTTTTTGATATTAACCACAGTTGCAATTAACAATACTTTACATTTCTTATGTTATGCATGTAATTAAAAGTAGATTTCCACATCTATAAATTTATAGTTGTAAATTTGCAATGTATAAATTACTAAATAGTTTTCCACAGCAGTCT
This sequence comes from Ellobius talpinus, assembly GCA_001685095.1. NCBI lineage: Eukaryota > Metazoa > Chordata > Mammalia > Rodentia > Cricetidae > Ellobius > Ellobius talpinus. The sequence continues at coordinate 10,225 of LOJH01063414.1, forward strand.
TGCAAGGATACTCTTCAGTTTCTTTACCAATATAATTTCTGTGCCCTAGAAAGGTACTGAAGGTGGCCATATTCAAAATCACAGCACATTTAAGACAACTGATGCTTAAGAAAGATAACACGAGATGACGGTTCTTGCCAGATGAAGTAGTGTATACCTGCAATTGCAGTACTCAGGGAGAGGAGGATGTTGAGTTTGAGGTAAGACTTCCTAAAATTAAAAAAAAGGAGAATAGCTCCCAGTCCCCATAGGATCATTGGTGTAGGAGGTCCTTCTGTTTATGTGTTGCTTTCATTGGTTGAATAAAGAAACTGCCTTGGCAGAAATTAGGTAGGTGGAGTAGACAGAACTAAATGCTGGGAAGAAGAGCAGAGTCAGGCAGATGCCATGGATCTCCTGCTTGGGATGGATGCCAGTTAGAATCTTGCTGGTAAGCCACAGTCAGGTGACAATACACAGATTAATGGAAATGGGTTAAATTAAGATGTAAGAATTAGCCAATANGTGTTTAAATGAATACAGTTTCTGTGTGATTATTTCAGGTGTAAGCTAGCCAGGATGAAAAGTAGGCCCTCTCTCCTTGCAACAGATCATATATTTAAGTGTTTGATCCCCCAGTTGGTGGAACTGCTTGTAAAGAATTAGGAGGGGTGGCCTTGTTGGAGGAGGTGTATCACTCCGAGCAGGCTTTGAGGTTTCAAAAGCGAGGCTACTCCCAGTTGGCTCTCTAGGCCTCCTACTTGAGGATAAAAATTTAAGATAAGCTTTCAGCTATTGTTCCAGTGCTGTGGTCACCTGCCTGCTACCATGCTCCACACCATGATGGCCATGGACTCTAACCCTCTGGAACAATGAGCTCCATATAAATCTTTCATTCATAAGTTGCCTTGGTCATGGAATTTTGTCACAGCAATAGAAAAGTAACCAGGATAATAGTGGTTCCTAAGCCTAAATGTGCATTAGAATCACCCAGTGACCTAATAGACTATAGCTTTTTCAGGGTCAGTGTCAGCAATACTCAGTAAGACCCTCTAATAATGACACCACAAAAGGTTCACTCAATGCAATTGATCTTGGAAGCAACATGTGTAAAGTACTAGTCTGAACTATATTCTGACCATATACTATGCTAAGTTGGTCTCAGGTCTACCCACCATTAGATTAGTAGAAAGAACACATGTGGGAAACTTCCTGACAGCTATACCATCCAAAAGCCTCTCTTCTCCAGTAATTTTTAGTCACTCATATATCCTTGGGCAGAATAAAGCCCTGTAAGTGTAGTGATGAGAAAATGATGTTGGTTTAGGCTACTAAATGAAGTGAGTGGTGATTTCTTACAGCAATAGTGAAATACAAATGAACTGGGTGATTGCTGCAAAGAAACTGATCTCAGTGCATCTTGTCACCATTTCATGACCCGAAATTTCGGTTCATTCCTCACTACTTCCTCAAGACTTAAGCGGTTCTAGATAAGGCAAGGTCAAAATATGTATACAACCTCAAACTAAGAGCACAGTCTAGGACTGGCTACAAGAGTGTAAACAATTATAGTCACACTCGGTTTTTTATTCTACTGCTGCATCTCTTGAACTTTTAATAATTCAATAAAGGGGACCTATATTCACTAGATGCCACAAATTATATCATATGTACCACCATCATGTTACTTCCTCTTGACTGAGAACCAATCTACCTAACAATACTTTCTTTCTTTGAGGAAGAAGGGCAGATGTTGAGACAAGCTTAAACTGGCCTCAAATTCTCTATGTAGGTGAGGCTTGACTTGAAATAGTGGTCCTTCTGCCTCGATTTCCTAAGCACCAGGATTAGAGGAGCACACCACTACTCCTAGAATCTTACAGTTGATAATTTCATATGCTTTATTGCTGTTTTCTGACACTACCCTATTCTACCTTGAACAATTCTCCTAATTCAAAATCTCAGGACCAAGGAGGTAGAAGTCCTTTCCATGGCCTCCTACAGTGAGTGGCTTATTCTTTCTTCAAACCTCTGCGTATCTGATTGGTGGCATCTGAATAAATGAGACTGCTTCTCAAAGACTGCTCCATGATGCCCTTCCAATTCTTGTCTTTACAAAGAATAACTGGCAGCTTCTTTCACTGAAGACGGGAAAAATAATTATCTCTGATAGGTCCGCCTACTGAACACAGAACACTAGTACCTGAGAACATTCAGAAGTTTAGAAGAAAAAAGGGAGTCATGTAGTCAAGGAATTTTGTCAAACTAACTGGCTTTAAAAAAACTGTCTCTCTCTCCCTGTCTTTCTCTGTCTCTCTCTGTCTCTATCTCCCTCTCTGTATGTGTGTGTGTACATTTGTGTAATTACAGGCTCATATGCACCATATTGTGGGTGTGTGTCAGAGACTGTGTCTTTAATCCCATTTTTAGAGAGGGTCTCTTTGTTATTCACTGTTGCACATGGCAGGCTAACTGGCCCACTGGTTTCCAAGGTCTCTCATGTCTCTGCCTCATATCGCACTATAGAAATGCTGCATACTATCGTATCCAACCGTGAGTATGTGTTCTAGGAATTCAAACTCATGTCGCCAACATGTTTATGTGGCAAGAACTTTGCTCACAGAGTCATCACTCCAGCCCACACACTGATATTTAAAAGTTAAATTGCTTTATGTTTGAGTACTACTCACCTTATTTGATGTGTTTGATGTTCATATGAACCTCTAAGATATTGTAGAACTTCATAAACTTCATAAACTTATTTGACAAAAATAACTGCCCCTGCTTTATCTAGTGACCTACAGTAATATTCCACCAAAAAAGTTGAAGGAATGTCCTCCTAAACAGACTAAATCCTTATCAAACTGTGATTTTAGCTAATCTTCTTTTACACTAAAATTTAAAATCATGAAAGACTGCAAACACACAGGTGTATATGTATATATTCCATGTAGAACAGTCACTTCGGATAGAAATTCAGGTTTACACTTACTGGGTGGGATAATGTAATGATAGCTAACATTTATCGAGTACTATGAGCCAAAAAGCATTTAGCATTTTGTTTAATAACACAATATATAGAGTAATCTGCATTTGTAATTCAAGGAACTCATTCAATTTATGGCTGGCAAATCCTCTTGAGCAAAGTTGACAACAAACTCTGTATCATTTTTTGCCATGGGGTAATAGCATTTCTAGTGGCACATTTGCACCCAAAGAATTATAGAATTACTTTTCTGTGCATAAAACAAACATGCAAACCAATTTATTTTCCTAAATCAATACCAAACTACTGATAGTGTAATTGTAAACTTGTAGAAGATAAACTGAAACATTTAGCCCTTTTTAAATTCAAATGGGTCAAAGAATGACCACTGATACTGCTGTAAAAGAAACTAAGATTTGTTCTGCAAGCTGGGCACTAATTATTCAAGTAATCTCCAAAGTAAATGCTGAAGTATTATGTCAGTCATTGAAATTATTCTCAGATCATGAAATATTTATTTAAATGCATATAGAGGATATTTAAGAAACTCTTAGCAATTCAAAAGAGAACTCACTTGGCTTTTTGCCTCTTTTATATAAAAAAGTAATAACCCAGCATTCAAGAGGCACAAAGTACCAGGATCTCAAATTTGAAGGTAGGTTCATAGGTTGCATAGCAAATTCAAATTCAGCCTGAGCTACACAGAGACCAGTCATCCCTCTCAAATAATAAAACTATGTGATAGCTTTCATTCCCACAGTATCTTTCGTAAAACAAAGCACTTTAAACTTCTCCAGCATATTGATACTGTAGACTTCTATTAGAGATAATTGTCAAGTTTTCCAGTCTTTGTATTCAGTGCACCAATGCTCTAGTGTCTCCAATTAGAAACCCTATCAAGTGTTTTTAGGCATTCCTAGAGAGTGACTATTTCCTCTGAGTACAACTGAACTAATCAGTTACTCAAGTCACTGCCCTGTGGTTTATGGTGTTTCTTTCTTTTGCTTTCACTGCCCCACTTCACTTTCTGTAATTGTTTGTTTCTAACATTTTATTTGCTTTAGTTTTTTCATACAGTGTAATTTGATCATTCCTCTGGCCCCAGATTCTTCCCATCTCTTTACCTGCTGTGCTGGCTAGTTTTTTGTCAGTCTTACACAAATGAATGCCATTTGAAAGGAGGGGACCTCAGTTAAGAAAATTAGATGGCATAGTGGTGCAGGCCTTTTATCCCAGCACTTGGGAGACAAGGGCAGGTGGTTCTCTGTGAGTTTGAGGTCAGCCTGGTCTACAAAGTGAGTTCTAGAAAAGCTAGAGCTCTTACACAAAAAGGAAGGAAGGAAGGAAGGAAGGAA
>LOJH01063418.1:0-10726 GCA_001685095.1 Ellobius talpinus
CCTTGGACTTCCCACAGGGCAGGGAACCCTGACTACTCTTTGGACTGGAGAGGGTGGCAGAGGGGAAGGCGGCAGGGGGAGGGAAAAGGGAGGACGGGAGGAGGTGTAAATTTTTAATAAAGATAAAAAAATGAAAAAAAAGAACTAAAACTATTTGTTGAATAAAGTTTGGGAAGCCAGGAAAAAAAGAAAGAAAATAGTTTATTCATATACACAACAAAAAATGGTTTATTTTGTTAAGTTTAATATCCAAATGTGAAATTACTATTGTTCTTTTGAGTCTTCAGAAGTGTTCAAATCCAGATTACAGTCTGTAAAACTACATTCATGTTCTTATACACACATATGCACAATAATAAAAACTCATCACTTTATAAGAGGCATTCAACATAAAATAAGGTGTTTAATCTGAAAAGCCTCTGAAATTACTGAATAGAAAGATGTGTGTAGGAAATACGTCACTTCTCAAAGATCTCATTATGTATAATAGAGTATATTTCATATGTCACTGCTTAATATTGGTACTGGAGTGCATAACACAATATAATGTGAATTATGGGGTTTTTCTTCTATTTATATATTTAAGACCAAACAGGGTCAAATCTACTGGTATGTGCCAATGAACTACATTGAAAATCTGCATTTTTCCAAAGAATGGGCATTAGAACAAGACCTCATAATTAAAATGTACATTCATGCATAAATGTTTTATAATGAGGACTTTTTAGAATATTTTACTTATTAACCTACGTATCAGAAAGATATATGCTGGCTTAGGATATCAAAGATGATAAATTACCAAGAAATTTCATGAAAGTTATGACAAATAGAAAATCCATAAGAAATTAATAAGGACCGTCTTGAAATTAGTTAAGCCATGATAGTCCAAATATTTCTTTGTTTTCTGAAAGCAATAAATTTGATCCTTACAGTTGTGAAACAGGAAGAGAATACTATTTTAAATACTAATGGCATACTGACATATGCATCAGTGAATTGAGCTATGAAGTTCGCACAGCTATTTTTTGGTATAATAGCACACAAATTGTAATATGAAATAACATCTTCGGGATAGAATGGAAAAATTATAAGTAAATTTTATGATTTTTAGTAAATAAACCAGAACAGGTATAGAAATGTTCATACTTACATAGCATAATAAAATTATTATAATATGCAATTTGATGGACCAGTTGTTGGTCTCTTTCCTCTATATTTTCTCCTTTTTGTACTCCCCTGGTTTATTAAAATATATTATTTTCTCATATAATATATTCTTATTATAATTTCTCCTCCCTATACTTATCACAGTTCCTTCCCACCTCCCTTCTCAATAAGATCTAATCCCTTTCTGTCTCAGAAAAAAATAAACTTCTAAAAATGTAACAAAATAAAATATAATAAGAAAAACAAAAAATATCATCACATCCAAGCTGGACAAGGCAAACCAACAGAAAGAAAAGAGCCTCTAAGAGTAGGCACAATAATTACTGACCCGCTAGTTCATACACTCAGGAGTCCCATAAGATTATTAAACTGAAAGCTATATATATGCAGAGGATCTGGTACAGATTCATGTTAATCCTATGCTAGCTGCTTCAGTGTCTGTCAGTTCATATGAACTTTGCTCGGTCAGTTGTTTTACTGGTCCTTGTTTTTCTGGTGACCTCTATCACCTTTAACTCTTATACTCTTTTCACTTCTTCATTTACAGAATTTTGTGATTCTGAGGGGAGGGATTTCATGGAGACACCCCATTCAGTGCTGTGTGTTCTAGAGTCTGCATCTCCAAGAATCCAAATAGATCCATACTTGTCACAAAGACCTCCACATAAAATGAGTTACCCTGAATCTGAAAAAAAAATTAAGTGTGGAATAGCCTTGAACTCATTGGCACAGAAGACTTTCTGAAAAGAACACTGATAATCCAGCACTAAGATCAAAAATTAATGAATTGGCCATCATGAAAATGACAAGCATCTCTAAAGCAAAGGACACTGTCATTCAGACAAAGTGAAAGCTTACAGAAAGGAATTTCATTCATGCCTGTTTGAGGATTAGCATCCAAATTATGAAAATACCTCAAAAACTGATAGATAAAACAGCAAATAATCTGATTTGAAAATGGAGTATATATCTGAACAGAAACTTTTCTATAGAGATCTACTTGGGCATAGACAACCTACTAGCAGCCAAAACCTTTCTAAGTAGCCACCAACTATCAATAGCATCTCCATGAGGGCTAGGCTGTGCAGGTCTTATTTAAGAAACACGAACAATATGAAATGACTCTTACACATTCCATATTCAGAAGACTACAATTCCTGGGTATCTTTGCTATTCCCCAGCTTTTACATTCTTTCCACCCACTCTGCTGTCATATCTGTCAGTACTGAATCAATGGAGGTTAATCTAGATGATATACCTGAACACTTATACTCAATTTATTATGAATGGATGTATGTGAGTCAAAATTTTTCTGTAATTCTCACAATGTGTGACCAAATACAGTGCCAAGTTATTGAGCATTATGGTTTTAAATGTATTAAAACTACTTGAAAGAAAGATATTTCTGATTCACTGTTAATTGCACAATAGTGTCACAAATAAATAATATAGAATATTAGTATATTTATAAACCCCAATAGAGTCAATGTTGTATTTTGTTTTGTTTTTAACCAACAACATTTTGTGTCACAACTATGAATAACTAGCATTAGATATCTGATACCTCAACATCTGAAAGTGACTGCTTTCCATTTGCAGTAACCTAAAAGTAAATTTTTGGAAACTGGTGATTCAAATTATGAGCAATAGCAAATTCTACAAAATGTGATTTTCTCTCATGAATAAAGAGTGTTATTTCCCTATTCAATTGCCTAGAAACTTTCACCTTAACAGAGCTATAGAGAATAGAACTTTAAAAGCATAATTGTGCATATGAAACCATCATTTTTGCATAGAAAATACATGATTAAATAAAAGTAGATCAAAAAAGAAAGGAAACAATTATGAATATTTAAGATTTAATAATTGCACTGACACACATTCAAAGTATATATTTGCTAATTTTTCCTTTTTGCTTGAGAGTTTCAAATATCTATATAATGTGTTTAGATAAAATTTATCCCCTATTACCTCCAATCACTCCCTTATGCCTACTCCATCACTGTTCTACCCCAACTTCATCTGATCTTTTAATAAAAACCACTGAGTCCACTTAGCATGCCTATGTATCCATAGGTGTAGGACCATCTACTGGAGAATATTTTTACCTTTCAAGAAAACTGACTCTATCTTTCTCAGCAGCCATCATTGCGAAACACCTTCTGGCCTACTGGTAGGACTTATGAGCCTCTGCGCCATCCATACTAGGATTGTATCTGGTGTAATCTGATTCCAGTATTGGTCATGATGTAATAGCTGGTGAGTTAATTTATGGATCATCCCTGTTACAGACAGAAATAGAGTTTTGCTGCCAGTATGCACAGATTCTGGATGTTGAATTCTTTCTGCTGCTTTTTCTGTGATATTCCCTGAAACTTGTTGGGAGAGGATATGGTAGATATAATTTAGAGCTAAGAATTCCATAGTCTCTTGTTTGCTACACATTGGCCAGTTGTGAATTGCTGTAAAAACTACTATCTATTATAAATGAAGCCTTTTTTAAAAAGGAAGGTTGAAAGATTATTTAATCTATGTGTGTAAAGGCGCGAGCTTTTGAGGCAATTTATTTCTGTGTTTACATAGAGATTAATAGCATTAATTTTTCCCCTAGGGCCTATTGCTGAATTAGACATGTTTTTTGTTTGCTTTGTTTTTTTCTTTTTATCAAGGTTAACAATACCAGACAAGAGTTCTTTCTTCTGGAGTGGGTCTTAGGTACAATCAAAAGGTAATTTGTTTTTTTTTCAGTAACGTCTTGTCACTGTTGTACCAGTAGGCTTATTTTTCAGGGTAGTTGTTACTGTAGCTCATACGGTTCACAATTGGGTAAGAATTTTTTGATTGCTTTTTCTTGCCGGATTACATGGAAAGCATTTTCCAGTACTATGCTTTGTTTTCAGGAACATATCCAGGTGTCTTCATGTTTGGTAAAAGGAAACCCAGAAAGTGCAAGGGTTGAGGAACATATGCCTTTGCATTAAAAAACATTCTTGTAAAATATTTTTTGAGTAAATAATTAATCATACTATTTGAAGAATTGGATATGAACAAAATAAAGTAAAAATTTTACTTTATCCATTTTAAAATTTGCTTCTGTGTGTAGGTATTTTGCCTACAGCTATGTCTGTTTATCATGTGATTGCTGTCCTTGTTATAGGAAGATGTTGTTAGATCCCCTGGAACTGAAGTTATTGATACTTTTGAGCTGCTATGTGGATACTAGGAATTGAATTAGGTTCCTCTGCAAGAACAACTGCTCTAAACTATGAACCATCTCTAGCCTCTCAATCTTAAAATTTAAAATTTTAAGGACTGTCAATTCTTCAAATATTATAAAATATGATATTCATCCTGAGTCATCAGATCCTTTTCTATTTAGAGTTTTTAAATGGTTTTCTTGTGTACAATGTACTTTGACAGCTATCATCCCTCCCACAACCCCTGTCAAACACACCCCCATCTCTAGCCACCCAAGTTTATTGCCCTTTTATTTTTTAAGGCCACAAAGTTGGAATAGTACTGCCCACATAGTAATGAGTATGTAGACTTCTATGGGAGACCAGCTAGTAGTTACCCACTTCAAGAAAACTGGTTTGCTTTCCCAATAGCTATCAACCACCAAGTCTCCACAGGTCAGAGTGAAACTAAGTACTCACAAACTTTCTTTATGCTAGGATTTTGTCTGTCTTGATATTTTCCCAGGCTTGGGCATGTGTCATTTATGCTGTGAGTTCACATGTGCAGCAATTCTGTGTCTGAACACATTATGTCCATGCAGGTATGCCTCTGGCTCTTATAGTCCCTCTGTTTCCTTTTTAGCATTTTTTTCCTGACCTTTGGGAGGTTAAGGTATGTTATAGCTATAGGGATGTGCTTTCCATTTTCATATGCTCTGTGCCTTGGCCAGTTGTAGGTATGTGTTTTAGGCTGTCTACTGAAAATAGGAACTTCTGAATTGAAAGAAAATCAGCACAATAATCTATGACTGCAACAATAAGTCATAACTATAGAAACTTCCTAAAGTACACGCATATAAATAGCATTTATATGGAGTTTCTCTCCACTCACCTGTTGGGCCTCATGAGGCTCAGTTTAACTTCCTAAGCCTAACTTGAGTTTGGAGAGGAGTAACTCAGCACAGCCTGACCTAGGCCCGCCTCTGTCCAGCAACTGCTTATGTGGCAGGAAATTATTGGCCCTTATTCCTCAGTCCACCTCACCCCATCCCAAGACTCCAGCCCACTACCTCAGCCCTATATAAGTTCCTGCCTTAATGCACTAAAGTGAGATCCTGCTTTGACAGACTCCCAACTCAGTGTGTTTTTCTCCCCGGTGGCCAAGGGGGAAGTCTGAGTAGTCCAACACTCACCATCAACTAAGCCCCAGGGAAAGTCCTGCAGGTCTGGCTCTGCCCCACCCTTTCTGCCAGAGAACCCGACACTCACCAGGTTCCCCTCAATTGTTCATATCCACATATGGAATAACCACTCTGTGGCTTATTCTTAGTTACAACTGTTTGGTCAATGTCTTAGACTTCCAACTGCCTAGCTCACACTATTAATCCATTTACATTAACCTGTGTATTTTGTCATGTGATTGTGGCTTACCACTGCAGCATGTTACTCCTTTAGCAGCTGCATAGTGTTTCCTTTACTCTGGCTACTTTCTCTCTCTCCCTGTGTATCTTTGTTTGGACTTTTCAACTAGATTTACTCTGCTAAATCATTGGTGCAAACAGCTTTATTCATCAAACAATAAAAGCAACACATATATAGAAGTTCATCCCACATCAAACTTCTTCTTGGAACAGTTAGTAATTAACACAGTGATCCACAACTTGTCAGTATGGAGAGAGTGAGATGTGTTGAAGCTCTTAGCCTAAATGGGATGTCTGCATCAAACCACCCTCAAGGATCAGATATTCATATAGAGAAGGGATAGAAAGATAGTAAGAGACAAAAATATTTGAAGAATCCAAAAGGTAGTGTTTTCCATACACAGCAGTGCAGATGCAAGATGAACTCACCGAGAGTGGGACAGCATGCACAAGACCTACCCTACACAGATTCAGGCCAGATGGGATCCCAGCATTGAAAGGAGGAGGTGAACATGGGATATCACACAAAATCAAGAATCCATTTACAATTGATACATGATGAAAACTATCAGTTATTTTTCAATGAAACTATACTGGGTATATCAACCCTACTCCAGCAGGCCTCACAATGAGAGGTTGGCCAATACAAAACACACTCCCTGCTTAATCATATGCATTTATTTAATGTTTATATGTCACTTTATTTATTTATTCATTTATTTATAGAAAAAGAAGAATATGAAGTCAGAAGGTAATAAGGGAAAATATATGGAAGGAGCTTTGGGAGGAAAATGAATTTGAACAAAAATTTTTGTATGAAAATTAAAAATCATAAATTGTAAACAGAGTCACTAAATACCAGTTTGAGTGACATATTCTGAGAGGTCTGAGAAGTATAGCTCATTGAGATTTACAACAATGCAGGGCATTTAAAACAGTCTTGAGTTATTAAGAACCAATCTGTACACACTGTACCTATTCAGAGACATACTAGAGAAAATTTTGCCAAGATTATTGACTCATCTCAAAATACAATACCTACTTTTGGCATGACCCTGACTACACCATGAAAAAAATTCAAATTCAGATACTGATTAAATTAGTGTTAAATGTAAACTAATAAGGAAATTAGGAAAAAGAAAAAATGCAAATAAAGTTATATACTGAAATGTTCCATTTAATTTCTATGAACATTTTCTGTTAATACTGCATAATGGTGTGCATTAATGTAAAAATATGATTACTGATTAATAATATTAAAAATTGTAAATTTAATTATCCTAATTGTAACATTATTGTCACGTTAAAACCAATCTATGAAGTGCTTTCCACTTTGTAATTCTGCCTCTCTCTCTCTCTCTCTCTGTGTCTGTGTGTGTGTGTGTTCCCTGGGATATAATTTAGGTTTTTAGGTTTGAGAGCAGGTATTACTACACATTAAGCACTCATGTCTGCCCATCTCTTTGTAATTTTAAAAGAATACCATTATTTTGCTAATGAAATATATTGTTAAAGATTTTATATGGCTTCTTGTTAAAAATTCTTATAATTTATTAATAAGACCATTTGCTGTTATCTTTCATTTAGTTAATTTCAGTAGTCATGCTTATTTTAATCAAAGAACCAAACATTTAATAATCACCATTATTATTGCTACATATTCAATAATTAAGCACATCCTAAGACAGATCTTAATCATGTCATTATCAAGTTTCAAATTTATTTGAAATATGTTTTGGCCAAAAAAATCCCTATAAGATCTGCTCAAAGAGTTAATGTTGAATTTTGAAATCCAGAGGTTGACTTTGTCTAAACAAGTTCTATATGAGAAAATTCATATTTCTCTGTAGAAATTTATTTTTTACTATGTGATACTTGGGATTTTACAGCAAACAGGACTTACTGCAAGAATCCAGTCATTAGACACCAATATCTTCTCTGAATTTCCAAAGAATAATTCATCCTCAAATATGATAAATAGTAAAATGAAAAATCCCATTTGTAAATGAGTCTTTGACACTGAAGCATCTGTATGTGCATTTAGGAAGCAGTTCCTCTGTTTTAAATATTTGGATTGGGTAATTTTGTTGTTGTTCCCAACTCAGTTAATTTTGTTCCACTTTGGGGTAAATGACAATTACTTGAGGGGTCAAGCATCATTTATTTATTTATTTATTTATTTTTATTTCTGCATTCAAATATTTACACTTCCTTCCCTCCTCCCAAACCCCTCCTGGTCCCCCACACCCCCTCCTCCCTCTCCAACTCTGCTTGAGAGAGGGCAGGGAACCCTGCCCTGTGGGAAAACCAAGGTCCTCCCCCCTACATCCAGGTCTAGGGATCTGTGTTTTTATGTCATGCTCTGACTTTTTGAGACCCTAGTCTATATGGATGCATCATTTCTTCAGATAAAAAACAGTTGACAGTCATAGGACTTATAAATTTGGAACCTATATGGAAGCACCATTGGTAAGCCATTCATAGCCAGCCACCTGGCCATTAAGAAAACTGGAGATAGCAATTGATTCTTAAAGAGTTTGCTTAATCTAATAAAAATTGCAACTCAAACAGGACACACAATTTCTCTGCAGACTGAATAATGCTTCCAACCTTACCAACTTCAAACAAGTTATAAAATCAGAAAATAAGAAATATTATTGAATCAGTTGCTCTAAAAAATTATTCTTCAGTAGAAGTACACCACAAGTTGTGCAAAGTAAAGATTTCAACAAGTTAAATAAAAGTTATAAAACGAGTTCCTGTGAAAAGTGAAAGAGAAAGGGTCAACTTGACTAGTTAGCAATTAGTAGGATCCCAATGCTCTGCCTTAATAAGCCTCCAGGCAGTCTGCCCTTAAAACATAGAATGTAACAAGCTACATGTGGTCAATACTGAGTTGGGGAAAACCAGACTGCTGCCTGGACTGTCAGTCCCTCACAGACTAATATATTTGGGAACCTCAATCTGCCCACACAGAAAACACTTCACATATACAAAATGCTGCAGATACTCAGAGAAAGTATGTTTTGGTTTTTTCTCTAAATAGAACACAAGAACCAAGAACAATTGTGATTTATTCTAAGAACATGAATGCATTGTCCTCCCTCAGACCTACTTCTACCTTGCCTGGGTTTCACTTTCATAATCCAAGTTTTCTTATTCTCCTACCATATTATTTCAAGTTTCTTTGCCTTGGAGGTGTGTCTTAATTCTGCTTCTCATTTTGAGATGTAATATTGTGCAACATTAATAATGAATTAAGGTTTTACATTAGGACTCCTCTAGAAGCACAATGCTTTGATCAAAGAAGAAATTTTAATGAAGAGAATTTCAGGTGATGAAACAAGCCAGTAGAGGAAATAAACTGAAGCAAGCAGGCATTTCTACATCAGCTCAGTAAGAATCATCTGGGGCATGAAAACTACATCACATGATTTTAGTTTTAAAAATTACTTACATCTTTCTGAGAAGTTAAAGTGAACTATAGCATATGTTAAGTCCCAAATCTGTTCAAAGCTATTTACATGAGTGTATGTTGAAGATGAATGGAAGAGAAGGATAAATTATTAATGTGGTTTCTGCTATTTTCAAAGAAAAGAACTCACTTCTAAATTCAGCTTTATAGAGCAGCCACAAAACATTCTCCTTTAACCTCTAACAAGAGGTTTAAGGATAAACGTTGCTGAAAATGAAAATAAAACTACTAAATACTGGCAAGAAATAATTACCTCATAAAAACAGTGCCACTGCTTATCTTATACAGTACTCAAAAAGCTTTGTTCACTAAATATTAATTTCTTTTGTCTATTACTTTACAGTGGTTAATATATTTTTACACTTATGTTGAAGATGTAACACACATTAAAATTAATTGTGATTATCTAGTTCAAGGAGAAAAGATTCGAAGATTTAGTAACAGTGTGATATGAGACATTTTGACTTCTGTTCATTAGAAGATCTTAGAAGTGTCACATAATGAAGTAAAAGTAAAATGCAATGTTGTATGTCAACACTCATGAACTATGTATCATAAAATTTTCTATAAAGTTCAAATAAAAAGGGAAATGGAAAGAGAAATTGATTGGTGAGACAAGATTCAACTACTGTGCTTCTATTCTCTCACATTGTTACAAAACAAAAATAAAATTTAAGATCATTTTTGCAAGATATTACAGTCTCTAAGAATACATTCTCTTTGGTTTCTTGTTCATTGTGCATAACTATAAACTTGGTAACCAGAATAGTGCAGACATCCTATAAAAGGAATAATCTTTATTGAATAAATGAATTAATTAATCAGCAAAAGAGCTAATCATTAGGGTACACAAAGTTCATATGTGAAATTTCAAAATTTTATTCAATATCCTTGAAATTGGGAGATGTTCTTCAGTTATTATAGAGTTCACTATTAAGAAATGAACAAAAACAGGACATAATCTTTTTAGTTGTCTTTAAAAACACTATTTCGAAAAAAGAGCACTGGGCCTCTTAAGCTCCTCCTGCAGGGGCTTCTTTGTTCCAGTCATCCCTGCCCCCCACCCCCAAGCCTGCCCTATCTTCTGCGAGGTCCTTGGCCCAGGAACAGTTCCTGCTCCTGCACTGAGGCTACCTACCCAGAGGGGTGAGTGTGAACCCACCCGGCCGGGGGGGGAGTGCATGGCACCTCCAGCTCCTGCTACAGGGGCTTCTTGGCTCCACACAACCCTCCCCTCCTCCCCAAGATCGCCATTTGTCTGTGGGGTCTTTGGCCACCAGGAGTCCTGTCCCTGTGCTGAGGACAACCTTTCAGACTGCCTGCCCTGTTGGCTGCAAGGTCCGTGGCCCAGGAACAGTGCCTACTCCAGCACTAAGGCTATCCACCCAGAGGGGAACGGTGCCTGGTCCTGCACTGAGGAGATCCACCCAGAATCAGTCACAGTATAGATTGGACCAAGACACCAAGACTCTCCTGGCTGAATTTGA
>LOJH01063422.1:4200-14651 GCA_001685095.1 Ellobius talpinus
GCTACTGGTCAATCAGCGTTTTATTAAAATACAATTGACAGGGTACAAACCATTTTTTCACAGCAGCCAGTAGCCAGGCAGAAAGTATAGGTGGGACAAACAGGCAAGAAGTAGAGGCAGGGTGATGAGAACAAGAGAATTCTGAGAAGAGGAAAGGGTCAGTCTGCAGTCATCATCTAGACATAGAGGAAGCAAGATGAGACTGCCTCACTGATAAAAGGTACCAAGCCATATGGCTGACACAGACAAGAATTATGGGTTAAGGTAAGATGTAAGAGTTAATAAGAAGCCTGAGCTAATAGGCCAACCAGTTTATGATTAACGTAGACCTCTGTGTGTTTCTTTGGAACTGAACGATTGTGGGACCAGGTGGATCAGAAACCTTAGTCAACAATTCTCTACTGTGTTTTTTGAGTCTTTCCCTGAATATACACCTCAGTAATTAGCTCAAGCAACTGGACTGGGTGCTGTTGGGATCTGCTTGTCTCTTTCTCTCTTCCCCAGCAGTGGAGCTGCAGACATATGCCACTCCGTCTAGCTTTTATGTGAATGCTAAGGATACAAACTCAAATCCTCATTTTGATTCTGTAGACACCTTACTGACTGAGCCAAGCCCCCAGCCCCAAAAACTTAAACATTAATGCTGTTCAACCATTTGAAACCAATGTATGCTTTAAACTACTGGAAACAATCTCTTAACAACACTACTTTGTGCATTACCTGGTATGTCCCAGTCGGCTACTTTGTATGTCTAAAGTAATTTCATCTCAAACCCTGTGAGATGAGTTCTTGTGTTGTATTTGCAGATAAAATGATGCATGCACAATGTTTGATGGCTTTTCCAGGGTGGTACAGCTTGCACAGAAGAGTCACATCCCAGTAAAGGCTATCTGACATCTAAACTCATGTTATCAGTCATTCCTTTAACAACTTCCTGAATTTTCCAATCTATCTTTTAAGAATAGGCCTTCCAGACGTTATATTTTCTTTTTTAAAATGATTTATTTTATATGGGTACAATGGCACATGCTTTTAATCTCAGCACTTGAGAGCCAAACACAGGCGAATCTCTGTTAATTTGAGGCCACGCCCATGCTAGTCCAGCAACTCCCATACAGCCTAGGCTTGCTGAACAGCTGGCTTTAGGAATGCATGTAGCCAGATGTTTTCTGTTCTCTGCCTCTCCAACAGGTGTCAGCAGCAGCAGCAACGATATAAATTGCCATTTGCCCAAGAAAGTGGGCTTCCTCCAAGAGCAGTATGGGTTAGTAGGCTACAGAAAGACCAGTGAGCTAGAGACAGGTAAGACAGGAGCCTGTCACAGTCAACCTAAGACAGAGGCCTTGTGTGCTGAGGCAAGTGTTCTTTATGACAGGTAAGATGTGAATATGGACTTCTGCAACCCAAGACAGGCCTGGTCTAATTATATAGAAAAGAGGGAACTGTTGGGGGCTGAAGACCCCTGGCCCCTTGACTTTCTTTGCCAGCCTCAGACCCTTTGCCTGCTGGAGTGAACTGAGCAAAACATTTGTGCCTGCAGCTGCTCTGAGCATGAGACCTTGATGGAGCTGGGGTGTGACTATCAGTTAAGGATCCCTATATAAGCTTTCCCTGGAGCACAATAAACTTGGCACTTTTGTATCAAGGATGACCCATGTGTGTGTGTGTGTGTATTTAAGTCTTGACCTTAGTTCCTGGCTTGTGTGCTGTCCTGTACTGCAGGTGCTACATCTAATACATCTGTTCTCTGCCCCATTGGCTGGGAATTCATAATAGTGGTGTAGAGTCACTCTTTGTTCTCCATCTTATGTAACAAGAAACTGGGAATCAGACATGAGATCTCTGTTGATGAGGTGATTATATCCTGATTTTGGCAACTTCTACTTGCCCATATGTTACATATTTAGCTTGTTTAATAAAGCAGATTTGTATTAGGAAGATGTTTTCACCTAATTAAAAAATTAGAATTTGGTGGTAAAAGTTACAAGAAACTGGACTTGTGGAAGCATAAGAAAATCCTAATTTAGAATCTGGAGAGATGACTTAGTGGTTAAGAGCACTTCTTAGAACCAATGAGGCAGCTTATAACCCTCTGAAATACTAGTCCTAGAGTATCTGACACCCTCCTCTGCAGGTAAACTGCACAGACATACATGCAGGGACACACCCATAAGCATAAAAAGTAAATGTATGTATGTAAATATATATATGCATATTTTAAAGTATTTTTTAAAGATTTGTTCATTTTTCTTTGTGTGTATAAGTGTTTAGCCTTCATGTGTGTCTGTGTTTCTGGTACCCATAAAGGTCAGAAGAGGGCATCAGATCCCCTGGAACTGAAGTTATGCATGATTTGAGCAATCATTGAGTTCTGGGAATTGAACCTGGTTCTTATGTAATAGCAACAAGTTGTTTTAACCACTGAACCATCAATTTAGCCCCATCATAAAAATCATAATTTAGACATTTTTCTTGTAGCCTTTGTGGGAATGGCTGAGTATTGAAATTTCAGATACTGAGGAAAGGACACTGGAGAGAAAGCATGCCTCTGCCATTTATCTTCAACTAGGATTCTGATTTTCTTAATTTCAGGTGAGGAGAAATTGGGGAATAGATTAGTTCTAATAAAAGGTGTTCTGTATGCTCTTGGGACTTCTTTTGTGCTCAGAAAGGAAAATTCTAAATTCTTCAAGTATTCATGTGGTAAAGACTAACTGTTAAACTCCTGGAAAAGTATCAATAGGACTGTTAGAGAGGTTGTGCTTCTAATATAGAACACCCCTTCCAACAGCATGAATATGGAAGGGAGTGCTTACGAGAATAAGCTGACAAAGTTGCTGGACAGGATTTTCCTGAGGAAAGTTAGAGTTGGATTCCCAAGCCAGATCTCATCTGTCTCCTTAACCAATACTAACATCTGGTATTGTCCCATCTATGCTTCCCTTTACATCAGCTTAAAATTGAGGATATTAGCTCACATCTGTTCTATATTTGAAAATATAAAGAAGTGTATATGTGCCATTCCTTTTACCTGACTGGCTTATCAGAGTTTTTATTGTCATCATATAACAGATTATTAATATGTCTGTATAGAAGTACTATAGAGTTAAGGTCCTGATCTGATTAGCCTAAATGCTCCAATGTGTGAAATTAAATTCTATAAAGGAATAAAATCCACTTTGGTGTCATCTTCAAATCAACTGTATAACACAGTGCATAGCATGCAAGTTTTAATGTGTGAATTTGACAAACCTATGTGATCAATACAACTGCTTGTGATCATATTTTTGGTCTTAGTAATTTTCAAAGAAACAAATGTACTTTATATGCTGCAATGAGGAAATTTGACTGTATCTATTACTTCTCTTTTTTTAAGATTTATTTTTGATGTAAGCTCCCTGCTAGACTAGAGGCCATGCTTGTCACCAGAACTCCAGGTAGGCTGCATGCCCACAGACATTCACCATTCTTTGGGTGCCCACTAACCCTACTTCTTACCTTCCCTCCTTTCCTCATCTCCATGTCCCAGTCCCCAACATGGGCAAGAGACCCCTTGCTCAACCAAAGGCAATGTCACCACCAGAGATCTAACACCCATGATTTCCTATTCAACCATAGGCTACACCAGCCATAAGACCAGAGAGAAAACAGAAACCAAGTAGCAAATCAGCAATCTAACAAAGACAACTAAGAAATTGGCACATAGACATATAATCACCCTAAAACCAGATGACTAGACACCAGCACAATCAACAACAACCAGGGCAACATATCATCAACAGAGTCCATCAACAGCAGGCCCTGATATCCCAACATAGCTGGAGCACAATAGAAAGACCTTAAAATCAACTTTAAGAATATGATAGAGGTCCTTAAAGAGGAAATGAATAGATCCCATAAAGAAATCTAGAAAACATAAACAAATAATTGGAGGAAAATAATATTTTTTAAAGAAAGCCAAGAAAACCCAAACAGTTGAAGGAAATGAATAAAACTGTTGAGGACATGAAAGTGGAAATATAGCCATAAGGAAAACACAAACTGAGAGACTTTTCAAAATAAAAAAAATCCAGGTAAGAGAACAGGATCCACAGATGCAAGTATCACCAACAGAATACAAGAGATGGAAGAAAGAATCTCAGGTGTTGGTAAAATAGAAGAAATAGATACATCAGTCAAAGAAAATGTAAAATCTAAAAATTCTTGAAACAAAACATCCAAAATATCTGAGACACTATTAAATAGACCAAACTTGTGAATAATAAGAATAGAAGAAGGAAAATAATTCCAGCTCAAAGACCCAGGAAATATTTTCAACAAAATCATAGAAGAAATTTTTCCTAAAAAGGAGATGCCTATAAAGAAAGGTTCAAGAAGCTTATATAACATCAAGTAGATTGGACCAGAAAAGAAAGACCCCCCTTACCATATAATAATCAAAACACTGAACATACAGAACAATGAAAGAAATTTAAAAACTGCAAAGGAAAAAGTGTTATGTGTTATTTTGTGTTCTGAAAAATAAAGTTTCTTGGAATCAGAGGGTAGAGTTAAATGTTTAAGTTTTCTGCAGTAAACCATGACCATGTCTAACAGTGGTCTTTGAAGTCTCCAAAAGTAGGATGAGGCCCCAGAACAAAAATTCCACTGAGACTACAGTAATGCCACTAAGCTGACAAATACCACATGAAGATAATCTTTGGGCTGCAAACTTCTCAGGACAATTTTAGGATGATTAGCTGAGATGATTCAGCCTCACAAGCTCTGTACTTTCTCATTACACAGAGTCTGTACAACAAATGATATAGCTATTTCTCTTAGGACTTGGTAATTATTCCAATTTTTTCAAGGTCCCCTAAGGACACTGTCAGCCCCAGACAACAGGAAGTCATTTTAAGAACATGGCACTCACCTTCCCAAGAGGTGGAGTGGGTAGTTTTTGATCATTCAATGGGTTACAGATATTTGTCATTGCTTAGGGTGATTGTTTACAAGTTTTTATTGCTAATGATCAGGTAAAAGCTGAACAAGGAGATTAGATTCAGGGATCTCATTCTAAAAAAGGGGGGATATAGAAATAGGATAAAAGGATAAATTAATTGAATCTACTTTTAAACCTAAAAGTAACTGCTAGTCTTAAATATTTTACATTAATATGGATTTTAGTATATTGTTACAAATTTGAGGTTATGCTTGTTATTCTGTATATATGTTTCTACTCTTATTTAAGATATGTTTGTATATTGATACAAATTTAAGGTTATTTTAAGACATATTGTACATAAGTTTCTACTCTTGTTCAAGGTATTGTAGTTATACATCTCATTTAACAATGTAAAATTTTAGTACTTGAAAGTTATTACAAGCTCTTTATGATAATAAAGAAATGCAGGTTGGTCACCTATTATAATCAAACTTGTAGTCCTGGTATGTTTGTTTTCAAGGTCAAGCAGAGATATATTTTAGATAGACAGGTGATCTTCAAAGACTTAAGAGACCTACAGAATATAACATAATGTTTTTCTTATGACAATGAGACATGTCTGCTACTGGCAGCCCCAATCTACTTCAGAGAAGATGATGGTCATAGAAGAAACTTCATATGGAGTTTACTTTCTTTGTGACAAAAGTTAGTCAGTGGACAAGAAAGTACCCTTGCCTCAATTGCTGACAGTATGCTTGCTGTCCACATTGGACAAGCAGAACAGAAAAGACAATGGCTTTGAAACTTTATCAAGACAAGACAGGACAGTCCTTCAAATATTCTTCTTCACAAAAATATCTGTCATATATTCTATTCCTGCAGACTGAAGATAGATGCTCCAATATTACAGAAGAACCTTGGAAGACTATCCAGGCAGCCAGTTGTTTCTATCATTTCTTAGTTTTAACAGTTGTTTGCTCTGTACTTTCTGTTTACTCAGGTAATATTATATTCTCAGGTTTCTAATGGAGTTGAAGACTAGATAGTTATAGTATTATTAAAAATTCGGAAGAAAAACTCACAAAAGAGGGTAAAGTGTATAAGGCTGAGAGACATAAAAAGACAGTTTTGGGTTAGTAATGCAAGTTAGGATAGAAAGTGAATAAGTCACAACACTTTGACCTCACCAAGATAGGATAGAAAATGGAGTAGTTTTTTTTCTGAATTTGTCAAATGTAAATGGATTAGACATTGTTAATGTAATTCCCACCTTATATATTTGTATATAGTTATTGTACTTATTGTCTATAATTTTTCTGTTATTAACAACCTTCTATGTTATGTTATTTTATATGTTATTAACAACATTTTTCTGTGTTTTAACAATCTTTTATACATAGACAGAAAAGGGGAAATGTGTGATATTTTATTTGTGTTCTGAGGAATAAAGCTTATTTGGAGTTAGGGGGCAGAGATGGCCACTAGTTAACCCTAGAGTTCTGGAGATCTCTGCTGACAGGAGACAGGAAGTGGTAATGCAAGGCTGAGAGAGAATCTCAGCTCTTTTGGATGAAGGGATGAGATAGGTACAAAGCAACTGGCAGCTGCTCCCTGTTCTCTGGTCTTTTTGCCCCAATATCTGACTCCTGGTTTTATTGATGAGATTAATTAGCTAACACTCAAAAAAACTGCAAGTAACATATAAAGGCAGACCTATTAAAATTCTACTCTACTTCTCATTGGAGACTCTAAAACACAGAAGGGCATGGACATATGTCCTGCAGTCTCTAAGAAACCACTGATTCCAGCCCAGACTACTATACTCAGCAAAATTTTCAATCACCATAGATGGAGAACAAACGATATTTTGTGAATAAGTCAATTTTAAACATCTATCAACAAATCCAGCCCTACAGAAAGTACTAGAAGGAAAACTCTAACCTAAGAAGGTTAATTGCATTCATGAAAACACAGAAAAAAATACTATCACACCAGCAAAACCAAAAGAAGGGAAGCACACAAACACACACCAACAACAACACCATCACCACCAATAACAAAATAACAGGAATTAATAATGCACATTGATATCTCTCAATATCAATGGTCTCAATTTGCCAATACAAAAACACAGACTAACAGGATAGATGTGAAAACAGGATCCATCCTGCTGCTTATGAGAAACATACCTCAACATCAAAGATAGATATTACCTTAGAACAAAGGGTTGGGAAAAGTTTCTCTAAGAAAATAGACCTTAGGAATCTAAAATGGCTACAAGACACTTAAGGAAATGCTCAACATCCTTAGTCATCAGAGAAATACAAATCAAAACAACTCTGAGATTCCATCTTGCACCTGTAAGTATGGCCAAGACCAAAAACACTGATGACAACTTATGCTGGAGAGGATGTGGAGTAAAGGGAACATTCCTCCATTGCTGGTGGGAATGCAAGCTGGTATAGCCCCTTTGAATATCAGTATGGCTATTTCTCAGAAAATTAAGAAACAACCTTCCTCAAGACCTAGCAATACCATTTTTGGGTATATATCCAAAGGATGCTCAATTGTGCCACAAGGANAAACACTGATGACAACTTATGCTGGAGAGGATGTGGAGTAAAGGGAACATTCCTCCATTGCTGGTGGGAATGCAAGCTGGTATAGCCCCTTTGAATATCAGTATGGCTATTTCTCAGAAAATTAAGAAACAACCTTCCTCAAGACCTAGCAATACCATTTTTGGGTATATATCCAAAGGATGCTCAATTGTGCCACAAGGACATGTGCTCAACTATGTCCAGAGCAGTGTTGTTTGTCATAGCCAGAACCTGAAAACAACCTAAATGTCCCTTGACCAAAGAATGGACAAGGAAAATGTGGTACATTTATACAATGGAGTACTACACAGTAATAATGATGATGATGATGATGATGATGATGACATCTTGAAATTTGCAGTCAAATGAATGGATCTAGAAAACATCATATTGAGTGAGGTAATCAAGACCCAGAAATTCAACTATCACATGTATTCACTCATAAGTGGTTTTTAAACAAAAGCAAAGCAAAGTAGCCTACAAATCATAATCCTAGAGAACCTAGACAACAATGAGAACCCTAAAAGAGACATGCAAGGATCTAATCTATATGGGAAGTAGAAAAAGACAAAGTAAATTGGGAGCATGGGGACCATGGGGGAGGGTTGAAGGAGAGAGAAGAGGCAGGGAGTGGAGCAGAGAAAAATGTAGAGCTCAATAAAAATCAATTAAAAAAACATGTTCTGTGAGTAAAATGTAACAGACATAAGTCTAGAAGACCTTGTATTGTTTGGCCCAAAAACTATGAAGGTTCACCATTGTGTCTAACAGGAAATGACCCTCTGAGGCTGGGAATAACTGTGCATGAAACACTGCCATTTTTTAGGAAGCGTCTGGATCACAGTTACTGGGAAGTGAACCATACAAAAACAGCCTAAAAGTGTGTTCAAGCTTCAGAGTCCCCCGGAAGATGAGAACCTTCACAGACTTCCAGACTACAAACCAAACCTTTCTACTCAGCTTGCTTTTCTTCATACTTTGATTATCTTTTTCTACAATTCTTACCCAATGAAACCTCACTATGAAATTTTCCAAGTCACTATTCTTCTTTTCGCAGAATGAATAGATACATAAGCATAAACTGCCTATTTTCAAAAACAATAACCTTGACTAAGAGACTTGACAGATGTCAAAGTAAAAATAGACTTATGTTGACATGGTTTAACCTGTGCTTCAGTTTATGTTAGAGGAAAACTACTGATCGATGAGAGATTACTTTAGAATCTGTTCTGTTGGCAGAAGTGAAAGTAGATCATGTGTCATTAAGACAGTGTGTTGCTTAGCAACTTTTTAAAATCAAGCCATACCTTGAACTTATTTGTACCAACTTAATTGAAACATAATAATGTGCTGACTTCTTTATTTCTCAGAAAGTTCTACAGCTATTTAGTATTATTTCCACAAAACTTTTAACAGTTTACCATCACAAGATATCTCCTATTACATGAAATAAGAATTTATTTATAGTATTGCTTTTTAAAAATCCATGTTCATGATATTAACTGTCTTACTACTAGTAATATTGTAATTTTCTACTGTGCAAACATAATTAATGTCCTATGTTTGAATTGATTTTATGACTAAGATAGAGTATCTTCCTGAAACAACAGCCTAAATTTAATCAGTGCTGAAACTTTGACAAACCTGAATATAATTATCAATAATGAACTTAAAAGAGCTACAACTATTCATTTTCTTTGTATTTAAGTTTCTCCAAATATTTAATAGTATATAAGCAACTAACATGTCCAAGTATGTGATGAAGTAGAATTTATTTATGTGTTGAATATATGCAAATAATCAAAGATTTGGTATTATATATGAATATTTATTATAGTTTTAATGTAAAAATTTACCAGGTGCTATTTCATAATAACCTACTTTGATCATGCTCTAGATTGCATAAAAAGACAAATATTGTTCTTAAATTAAAGGTGTAAAATAAAAAAAGAAAATAGACCTTAGAAACAAGCTGGTGTAGCCATTCTAATATCTAACAAAATAGAGTTCAAACCAAAATTAACTAAAAGAGACAGGTAAGGATGCTTCGTACTTGTCAAAGGAAAAAAAACTAACCAAGATGACCTTTTAATTCTTAACACCAATGCCTCAAACACGAGGGCACCCATGTTTGCAAAAGAAACATTACTAAAGCCTAAATTACACATTTACCTTCACACATTGATAATAGAAGACTTCAATACCCCACTCTCACCAATGCACAGGTCATTCAGACAAAAGCAGAACAGAGAAATACTGAGCTAACAGGAATTATAAGTAATACCTAATAAACATCTACAGAACATTCACCCAAACAAAAAAATGTACCTTTTACTCATGACTCCATCAAACTTTCTGCAAAACTGACCACATAGTTGGTCACAAAGAAAGTCTAAATAGATACAAGAAATCTGAAATAACTCCCTGTATCCTATCAAACCACCACAGATTAAAACTGGATTTCAACAATGACAGAAATAATAGAAAGCTCAAAACTCATGGAAACTGAACACCGCTCTACTAAATGACTGTTGAGACAAGGCAGAAATAAAAGATTAAAGATTTTCTGAAATTCAGTAAAAAGAATATACTAGATACCAAAACATATGGAACACAATGAAAGTGGTGCTAAGAGGTGCTTATATAAAAAATTAGAGAGATCTCATATTAGCAACTTAACAGCCGGCATACCTGAAATCTCTAGAACATAAAGAAATAAGCACACCCAAGAGGAGTAGATGGCAGTAGATAATCAAACTGAGGGATGATAATCAATAAAATAGAAACAAGAGAATAATATAAAGAATCAATGAAGCAAATAGTTGGTTCTTTGAGAAAATCAACAAGACAGATAAGCCCTTATCCAAACTAACTAAAGACACAGAGAGAATATTAAAATGAACCAGACCAATTTTCCTTATGAATGT
>LOJH01063425.1:0-10725 GCA_001685095.1 Ellobius talpinus
ATGGGATGGGGATGCTATGGGGATGGGGGCAGAGATTGGGATGGAGATGGCATGGAAATAGGGGCAGAGATGGCGACAGATACGGGAATCGCATGCATATAGACATGAGGTTGGGGTTGAGATGGGCATGAGAGTGGGGCGGAACAGAAATAGAGAAGAGGACAGGGATGGAGATGAGGATGGCTTGGGAATGGCGCTGAGATGAGAACAGAGACAGAGATGAACTTTATATGAAAGGAGCTTGGTATGGAAATAAGGTAGAGCTGGGTGTGGTTATGGGGACAGGATGGACATTGGGACGGTGTAGAGATGGGAATGGTTGTGGTAGATATAGGGCTGGGGATTGGGGTGGGAAGGCAAATGAAGATAGACACAGAAGGATATTTAGCAAGATGCCTCCTTCTGTACACTTAGGCAGTATATGGTTTTTCACTGTACGAACCCTCTGCTCCCAACCCTCCTCCCAGACTCGATGAGTCAGTTCACTATGCCTTCTTAGGAACAAGGCCGCCATTTCCAAATCACTCACAGGGGTGTCACATGCTGTGAGCACATTGGCATGCATCACCTCACGAAGCCTCCTGTCTTTAAATTCGTGAGACACGGTGAACTCTCCATGTACGGAAGATGAGGGAAAGGAAGCTTGCTCGAGGCCACACAACCACGGGATCTGCACCAGGCTTAGTCAGCCCCAGCACCTGCATCCTTACCCATCTCCTCTTGGAAGTGAGAAAAAAAAAAAAACATGTCTAGACAGCATCTGTCATTCAGCATTGCACTGCATCTTAGATGGAGAGCAGACAGCATGATGTACAGTGTGCCACCTCCCTTGAGGAAATGAACAGCAGCTCGGGGCAGCAGTTGAGAGGAGCACATGCTTACTGAGGGCAATCACTGTTAATTCACCTCTGTCCTGGGCGGCCAGTCATCCACTAAATAAAATCCCTTCTCCACTTTTGAAGTGACTCTGAACCAGCCTCCTATTTTAGCTTTCCCTCTACTGGCTTCCCTGATGAAACTCTGTCTTTTCCCATCCCGTCTGCCTGTCCACAGGAACAGAAATTGGAACGGTGCTGATCCGAGAGCCAGGGGATGCAGGCAGCTCCCAGAAGCAGGCGCAGGCAAAGGACAGATTCACTTAAGAGTCTCTAAAAGTGAGCAATCTTCCCAACACCTTGATGCTGCCTGATAAAAGTCACTTGGATGATTTAGTTCTACAAAACAGAGAATAGAGCCAAAACATTTTCCCTGTGTACCAATACATCACCACAGGGGCGATCCTGACCACTGCTGAGCAGCCATAGAGGCACCTTGGCTTCAGAAAAAGCAAAACTCAGAGAAAAACCAAGCATTGGGTGCTCTGCTTTGCATGCAAACTGGGTTCGCTTGGGGACAGTGGCTGTAAGACTGTAACTTTCATTTTTCAAGAGCTGGGATATTTTGAGAAAGAAGCAGGGGGCTTGCCAGTTCTAAAGATCTGAAAGCTTGGAATGTCCGAAGATCAGAGGCAAGAGAACAAAAATGCACCCTGAGAGTTCAGGCACCAGATGGGGAGAGGGTAAAATCCTGGAGGATGGCCTAGAGGAATGGATGAGAAGATGAAAGAGAAGACATGGTCCTCCCAGACCTTAGGAGAAAACAGACAGAAAGAGGTATGGGGGCTAGCGAGAAAATCAGATCGATTGATCTGAGGACATGCAAACTGACACCAAAAAGTGTCAGTTCCTTTTCTACTCGCTGTGGAAAAAAAAATGCCCAACAAGAGAAACTTAAGGAAAGAAGGGCTTGTTGTGGCTCACAGTTCAAAGACAGAGTCCACTGTGGAAGGGAAGGCGCCAATGTGAGGTCATGGCACATCCAACAGTCAAGAAGCAGAAAGAAATGAGTTCTGGTGCCCAGCTCACTTTCTCTTGTTATTTAGCCCATAGAATGGCATCATCCACAAATGGGGGATCAAGGATTCCCCACCTCAAATAAATTCAATCTAAAACCCACCTTGTGGCCATGTCCGGAGATTTGTCTCCTCGGGTAATTCCAGAACCTGTCAAGTTGGCAATGCTGACCATCACACCAATTCCCTTCAATGGTAGGAGGAGGAACCCCTCAGAGCACAGGGAGGCAGGAAGGTAACACAGAAATGGAGACTAGAGGTATGTCAACAGTGAGAGAATTTGAGCCGGCCTTGGTGCTTCCCCCAGACATCCACAGCTCTTCACATCCTGGTGCTGAGACCCAGAGAAGAGCAGACAGTGTCTGAGCCCTGGGAGGGGTCTAGGTATCAGGCACACAGATTTCAGTTGGTGGCTTGGTCCATAGAGCACGCTGCATGAGCATACTGTAGTGGGCAAAGCTACCCACCCAGTGGGACACACCTTGTCACCTCATCTATAAGAACCTTCTTATACCTCCCTTTGTATCCAGGCCTTTTCCTAGAGCAGAAAAGAAAGAGGTCAGGAAGCCCAAAGAAGGAAGGTCAGCCTTGACAGAGAGTTATGGCTATGAATTAATTCACTTTAAAGCCTGAATTGATGATTGATTCTAAAAGAAATGGAGTTTTAAGCAGATTCTAGATTATCTTGATAAATAGCTTACCAACAAGAAGCAAACGTAATTTGATCACAGAGAAATTAATTGAATCATATTGCCACATTGGCAGGTTGGAACCCTAAATTAACCCTGTAGCTGAAAACACCCAGTATTACCCTGAAATGCCCTGTATTACCTACTGAGAGCGAAGGGAAATATTAAGGGGAACAACATAGCTCCTGGAAGGAACTAAAACCAAATCTCAAGGGAGTAGGCATCTGGTGGTTGCTCTCATGGGTACCTGGTTTTTCTATTGGCCTCACCTCTTCCTGCAGTGCCCAAAAGTAAGATGACCCAGTCCCAGCTCTGAGACTGGGTACATTACTTGGGTCTGGTCACTCCCAAGATTTGTTTCTGTGTTTGCTGGAGTTTCAACAAGGAAAGAACCAGAAGCTACATTTTACACTAACGAGGAATTCCAAGGGCTATGGTTACACCATTTATAATGAGTTTCTCTTTTCCTTGGATTCAGTAAGTTGAAAAAAAGCCACAAAGCCTGGACTCTTGGTACTGCTCTGACAGAACAAGGCTCACTCCTTAACCTGTGGGTCGCAATCACATGTGGAATCCCATAACGGAATGCGGGGAAGCACCCACAAATTCAGCAACAGCGAATGTTCAAAGATTAATTCAAAATTAAACATGAGATGGATTTGCCACGTTTCTGGCAGAGCTCGCCTATGCAGCTTTGTATGTCTGTCTTCACTGCAGCCTGCAGCCTTGGTTCTGAATGCATAGCACATGCCCTTTGCACGATGCATGGCATAGCACTGTGCAGCACTAACAATGCCCAAAACACCTCAGCTTGGATTGCGATGTGATAAGAATGTGGTGTGTTCACTGTGCATACAAGAATTATTCTGCTCTCATGAAACATACTGCTTTAACTACAGAAAATGAAGACTTTTCTGTCTGCCCACGGTCATTCCTCAGCATGTAAGATTCGATTCCCAGCACCCACTTGGCTGCTCACAACTGTCTGTAACTCCAGTTCCAGGGGATTCAACACCCTCTTCTGACCTTCATGGACACCAGGTCGCATGTACTGTACCGACATGCATGCAGACAAAACACACATACACATAAACTAATGAAAATAAATACACATTTTAAATTGTTATTAGAGTTACTGACTTGCCTTTAATAAAAAAAATCATTCAGTGAACTTTGACTTGGGATTAGGATAGAAATCCAGTAATTTTGGAAATGGATTTAGAAACTCTTCTACCATTTTGTACTAAGCATTTAGGCAAAGTGGCATGCTCAGCAGCATCAAGGATTATAAAATCGGAATATTGATCAACTCTGAAAAATATTGAAGATGATCTATGTCCTGCAGTACCAAATTTCAGCCAAGGTCTAATTTTTTATGGAAAACACACAAGCATATCCATCTCATTAGTATGCAAATTTGCTTTCATTTTTAATAGATGGTAAAATTATGTGTATACTGAGTGCTACTTTAAAAGAAGTTTCAGTGTGATTTACTGCCAGTAAATGTTTGACATTTACCTATTTTACATTCCTATAGACCCATAATCATGTAGAATTTCTCTGGGGAAAGGAGATGGAGTAGAGAGTTTTCTAGAAAATTCTAGAATAACGAAGACCCTGCCTGAAGTCAATGGTAAAGCAGGAATAGGAGCTGAGAGACATAGAGAGATACTGCAAAGCATCCTGTGCTCTCTTGGGTTGCTCATGTTGAATCCATGTTTACTTCAGCGTCTCAAGTTTCTTTCACTAGCAAATGCTGTGGGCCCCAAACAGGACATGCAGGGAGGGAGGTGCTTACTGTGACCTGACAGCAAGGAACTCAGCACAGACAACCAAATCCAGGGAAGGGTGGTCCTGCAAGTCTAGAGTGGTAGAGATGAGAACAAAAAAAAGACAATTCTCAGATAGGTCAGGGACTCCAAACCAGCGTTCTCTAGGACAGCCTTGCTGGAGGGCGGGATGCTAAATAGAATTCTGATTCCTGTTTCTTAGTCATCTCCTAAATGAGCACCTCTGCTTAGGTTCTACATGATGATGTGACTGAAACCAAGAGGAGGCACCTGGAAACCTGGGCACATGGACACCTCAGAACCTGAACACCTGGGAACCTCAGAACCTGGGAACCTGAACACCTGGGCACCTCAGGACCTGGAGACCCAGCACCTAAGAACCTGAGAACCTGAATACCTGGGCACCTCAGAACCTGGGAACCTCGACTCCAGGTCACCTGGTTGTATCACCTGGAATGAGCAGCCACTCCTTTCCCATTCCTCACCTCATCTTCAACCACAGTTCTTTTAGAGAGATTAATAGCTCAATGTGCTCTATTTCTCCACACCACCCCCACACTGTCACGGTACCGGAGCTTCCCCTCCCCCCAGCTCAGAACAATGGACCTATATTAAATCTCTCTCTAAAACTCATCCTCTAAGGTCTGTGAATTTGTTACTTTGAGCTCAGGAAAAAAGAATCCAAAAGCCACTGACTTGGAGCAGCCTTAGTGACCACTGAGTTTCCAGGATTCTACCCCCACTGAAGGGTCCCCCATGCTCAAAGACACCCAATGTTCCAATATCAGTAAGAAGAAGTCAAGCCTGGGGATATGATATTTTTTTCAATGACCAGTAAATAGCCCGAGAAAGCCGAAAAAGAAGTAACATAATGAAAATATATTTAGGGAGAGAATTGGCTAGGTAGTTTCATTAGGCCTAATTAAGGCAGGGGATGTCAACCTAAGGTTTCTTTTGGTAGTAAATCAATATTTTTATTCTAGTTTTAATCAGAATGTGACATTTCCCTCTCTTTTGAGTATAGGTTATGTCTACATGATTCTCAGTAATTCGTTCACATTTTTCAGAGATGTCTGCATGTCCATTGCGGTTGTTGACACATCAAACTGTCACTCACTGCTGCTTTAAATGATGGTTGCTTTAGAACCTACCACCAGATCTTGTCGTGTCCAGTGCTGTGAAAGATTGTAGATATAAGATTCTAGCAAACATGGGCTAAAGAAAGGGCTCAGCTGTTAAGAACACTGGCTTCTCTTCCAGAAACTCTGATTCTATATCGAGCACATAGTGGCACACAAACTTCTAAGTCCAGTTCCAGGGATCCAATGCCTTTGTCGGGCCTCTTCCATTACCAGGCTTACCTTCATTACAAGGTTATGAGCCACCATGTGGGTACAGGGACTCTAACCTGGATCCTCTCAAAGAGCAACCAGTGCTCTTAACCTCTGAACCATCTCTCCAGCCCCGTAGCTCATTTTTATTCTGAGAAAGGCCCTCACTGTGTAGCCCTAGAGGACCACATCTGGAAGCTCACAAGTACCTGTAGCTCAAGCTGCAGGCGATAAGACGCCCTCCTCTGGATTCCTTGGGCACCGGCACTCACGTGCACAAACCCACACACAGACTGATGCCCACACACATGCACTTGGTTAATAAAAGAAACCTTTTTCTAAGCGATTTCTAAGAGATTTTATTTGAAATTGTAGTTTGGAATAGCTTTATTGTACACACACACACACACACACACACAGAGACACACACACACAGAGAGAGAGAGAGAGAGAGAGAGAGAGGCGTGGGGGAGAAGGGGTAGCAACCTCACCTCATGAGCATCATTGCCTGGAAACCCTGTATGATCGTGTACTTCATCAGCCCTTGAAGATGTTCACTGAAACTCCAGGCTCAGACAACGTGACGGAGGGAGGCACATGAGCATGGTTGGGTCAACTGGACAAAACAGGCCACCTTCCCTCCTGTTCTTACAGTGCAGTAAGCTTTGTGAACCCCAAGACGAAGCTCTGCAGAGACAACCTCCGAGGGACCCCTCCCACGGGTGCCCTGCTTGTCTGCTTCCTGCCCTAAGAATCTCCCTTAAGCTTACCTCTGGGATGAGATGGCTTTCTAAAACTCACCCTTCTGCTGTCCATAAAATAAAATCAAGTACATGAGACTAACCATCTGGAAGCCACTGGCCAGACATGGCCTTGGTGGCCTGTGATTATCTAGTACACTTAGGATCTTGAATTGCTCTCGCCTGATATCAGAAAGTCTCCCCAGCACTCCAAGACCGCTGCTTAGCCCCAGTTCGATGGATAGCAACCCCTTAAACACCAGTCTTCACTACCTCTAGGCTGCATGTCGCTGCTGATGTCAACATTGGCTGCCGCTTGCCACTCTGATATCTGTTTATTTAGGATCTCCCTTCAAGTATTTGATTCTCACAGTACATGGAGAGCTAGGTACACACGTGCTCTGACTTGTCACAAATCCATGAATGTCATGTTTTTTCACCCCAGCATATGAATACTTTGGTTGCATATAAAATATTCCAGGCACGTGCTTCTACTTGGAGGTTCATAGTGATATGATTCTGGCATCTTCTAGTTCATCCTGCTGTCAAAATAAAGCTCAAACAACAATGGGATCCTTTGCTGCTGTTGTTGTTTCAACATCAATAATTTTTTTCCTATCTTGAAGTTTATAAGTTTTTTCTCTTCGTCCTTTAAGGGCAGCGATTTTATCAGGACATACTCAGTTATATTGCTTTCTCTTCAATAAGACTGCCTGAGACCCAAACATTTTTCACAGCTCTGCAGACTAAGAGGTTTCTTTAGCTCCTATTTTCTCATCAACTTAGAAGTATTTCTTTAGTTATTTATTTATTAATAAGCTTGCCTCTGTCTGTTCACTGCCCAATTGCAGAGCTGCTGCTGTTTGCACAGTAGGTCTTGTGGACCTCTGTGCTGACAAACCCACTCTCTATGACTTTCTCTCTTGGCTGTTGATCCCTGAGTTATAAACAGACTTTGTGTTAGAAGCTCAGGTCATGGCATCTTTTGCAGGTTGTATGAAAGCTTTTATATAAGGGTATAAGGATACAGTCTGCTTCCCAGAGAGCCTATGTATATGCTAAGACCCCAGGGTTGTCATCACTGTCCGACATGAGATCTTACCTATGTTTTCCAAAGCCACCATTTTCTTAGAGACGAAACTCTCAGTGTCATCTTTCTCATTCTTGACTTTTGATTTTTGTAATGGTTAATACTGTCAACACGACAAGACCTGTTACCTAGGAGACAAACCTCTGGGCATGTCTGAGGGGATTTCTAGATTGAGTTAATTGAGGTAGGGAGATACAGCCTAATCATGGCCAGCATCATTCCATAGACTGGGGTTAGGAATTAAATAACAATGAGAAAACAAATTGAGTACCTGTATTCATTAATCTCACCTTCCTGGCTGTGGATGTGATGTGGTCATCTATCTCATGCCCTGCTGCCTGTGATTTCCCCAGCTCTTTAGTCTCATTGACCGCACACTCAGACTGCGAGCCACAGTAAACCCTTCTTTCATCTTCTCAGATATTTTGTCATAGCAACAAGAAATCTAAGGACAAAAATCTTTTTACCTTAGACACAAGGCCAGCACTAGTATTCTAAGAGGGGGTTTCGGTCTGATGTGCTGTCTACTCTACACCTCAGTGGCAGCGTATGTAGAGAGGTTAACAGCAGTACAACAGTCTAGAAACAAATATATGCCCTTTATTATCACCGTGTTCAGTGGGACAAAAAAGCTGTAAAATATGTATCTACCAAAGACTCTGTTTTGTAAATTTCTGTTGTCACTCACAAGGTTTAAGTTACATATGCAAGGTTCAATTAGGATGTTTCCCTGACTAACCTTTACTAAACATCTTATCCTACATGGCAGATGCTGTAGTTTGGATGTCAGATGCACCCCCAAAGGCCCATGTATAACAGGTACGGGTCTCTAGGAGAACAGAACCAACTGAATGTGCATATATATGTATGTGTGATGAAAGAGGGTCAATGTATTACTTGACCACTTATTATCCAGCAAAATCCATGCACAGTAATCACAAGAAAGAATGGGGAATACCCAAGGGACCACCAGCTGCTCCGTCATTCATTTTCCTCATTCATATGCTTGTGTGTGTGTGTGTGTGTGTGTGTGTGTGTGTGTGATGAAGGGGGCATTATTAGGCTGACTGACATAAATGGGGCTGTATAGTCCAGCTATGGCTGTGTGTATGCAGGAGAGGCTGAGATCCTGGTGCTACTCACTCCGGGACATATATGTCCCTGCAGTCTCTGTCCAGCCTAGAGGCTTCATGGAGAGTCACTGGTTAGGAATAAAAGTTGGAAAGACAAAGAACTCGAAGCTTCTTTGATGGCATGTCACATTCAGGGTGAGTCTTCCCCTAAGTCTCCTCTGGCAACACCCTTCTATCCAAACAAGCTCAGAAATGTGTCTTCCAGGTAATTCTGAAGACAAGTTGACAAGGCCAATCATCACAAACATGGCCCCCAAAATGGTGGTACTGAGGTCCTTAGGTTATTGAGGGTCAGTCCGTGAAAGAGATTAGGGAACTCTGTCATCTTTCTTATCTGCTCTTCTGCTCCCTGTCTCTGAGGTGTGAGTGTTTGCTCTGCTACCCACTTCCACTGTGAACGTCCTCCCTCTTCAGAGCCTCAACCTCATTGAAACAACCAATCTTGCATTTAACCCTCCAGATTCATGAGTCAAACTGCTGTGGATTATGCTCATTGTTAATAAAAGAAATGGTATTCCAATAGCAGGGCAAGAAGAGATTGGGCAAGACAGCCTGCCATAGAGAGAATAATAGCAGGAGGAAGGACAGAGTCAGGGGAGTTGAAGGAGATGCCAGCCAGTCACGAAGCAAGCAGAACATGCAGAAAATGAGGTAATAAGTCTTGATCCATGTGGCAAAGCATAAACAGAAATATAAGCTTAAATGTGAGAGTTAGCTAGTAACAAGCCTGAGCTATTGGCTGAGCATCTACAATTAATATAAGCCACAGAGTGGTTATTTGGAACCAGCTGCAGGACAGGAAAGCTATACAAACTAACCCTGTCCTCACTTCACAAGTATTCCGTATCAGATGCTCTGTTGCCATGATACAAGAAGACTAATGCAGAAGTTTTAGGAGAATCTCAATTATACTGTGGCACTCAGCACATCTAAATTTGATTGTGAGCCCTCGTGATGAGCAATTTCTTCATAGTCGTGTGCCTGTGCCTGCCTGTCTCTGATGCTGTCCACATCTCCAGTCCTATGCATTTCTAAGTTTGAACCATGGATTCTTAGTGAACAACACTAGTGCAATAACCATAAATGTGAAGAAGCAGAATTTTGGTCATTTGAGTTTTATTACTATGTGAACAATTGGAGTTTTCATTTGTGCTCAAAGGTTTTCAAATGAGAAGAAGCATGTACTGTAAGCCACAATATTTTTACTTGGATAATGAAAAGTTCCATGAACTATTTCACTGAATTTGAAGAACATTTACGAAACTGAAAGTTATTTCTTTGTTAACTGCTGTTTGTTTAAAGACAAATGAATTAAATGATGATGATTACAGAATAGCGTATGATTAGCGCTAACCAAAAATAGCGTGGCCAAGAAAGGGAGAGTTATTAAAGCCTGTTTACGCTGTTTCCTGTTAGGTTCTTATAAAGGGTGCTTCTTGAGTAGGACCTTGAAAGATGACTGATGTTCATTCTTCCAGGTAAACTGATTCAGACAGAGGGTGGCAAAAGTCCTAGGGTACCCAGCAATGTGTTGTATACAAGGACCATGGAGTAGGAAGGGAAGATCTGAGGGAACCAAGGGCACCAATGCTCCAAGTCCAGAGTATAAAAAGACCTGTGACCAGGCAGTGATGGCACACACCTTTAATTCTAGCACTTGGGAGGCAATGGAGGTAGATCTCTGTGAGTTTGAGGCCAGTCTGGTCTAGAAATCGAGTTCTGGGACAGCCAAAGCTACACAGAGAGACACTGTCTTGGAAAAAAAGTAAAATA
Organism: Ellobius talpinus; assembly: GCA_001685095.1. Lineage (NCBI taxonomy): Eukaryota > Metazoa > Chordata > Mammalia > Rodentia > Cricetidae > Ellobius > Ellobius talpinus. The sequence goes on from LOJH01063425.1 coordinate 10,438, forward strand.
TTGATGTGAGAGTCCCCTCTGTGTGCTGTGATTGTCATTAATGAGTAAAGAAATTGTCTTGGCTTGTTGATAGGGCAGAACTTAGGTAGGCAGGGAAGATGGAACTGAATGCTGGGAGAAAGAAGGGCAGAGTGAGGGACTCTATGGAGCCACGGCTGGAGACAGATGTGCTGAAACTTTGCTGATAGGCCACGACCTCATGGTGATGCACAGATTAATGGAGATGGGTTAACCTAAGATGTAAGAGTTAGCCAATAAGAAACTAGAGCTAATGGGCCAAGCAGTGAT
>LOJH01063427.1:685-10725 GCA_001685095.1 Ellobius talpinus
ATTATATAGAATTATTTTCTTCATAATTTATGTGTCTGGCTACAGCAGCCAGTTCATTTTAGTTGTGTTCCCTAGTATAACATGTCATCTCCATGTTGAATCTTTGTACTGTTAAAGAGTGATACCCTTGCTTACTCACCAGTCATCTTTAAGACACAAGGGATAAAGTTGCTAACTATATAAAGTTAGTGTTTTAGTATCTGTGGTGATAGAACCTCTTTTATTTCAATATCAGGTGTTTATTTTTTCTGGTGTATTTTGAGGTTCACTTTTAAAATAAATTTATATCCTAAATAAAAAGCATTCAATTTTGAGTGCATCACAATCATATCTGTATTGCCAAGTGTTAACACTCATCTTAATACAGATGAGAACATGGTGAGATTGCTAATAAAACGTAGTATTTTAGTTAGTGATTTTCACACTAAACACACAAAACACTGGAAGTTTTATCCTCTGTCCTTCTGGTCTTAAAAACACTACCAATGAACATCACACCACTTCTTACCTGTTTCTAATGGTATACACTTGTGTTTAGCTTTCAGACATGTTTTCTGAAATGTTGCAAAAGAAGTGCTACACAGAGCCTAAGCCTCCCTGCTTAAAATAAATCTGGTCCTTAATCCACAAAGTGCTGAGATGTGCACTGGTCTCTTTTCTTCAGTCTGTTTTAATACCTCTCTCACACAGAGAAAGGGTCTTATTTTTTTAACAATTTTTGGATTGACGAATCTTGAAAATCAAAATTTCTTCTGACACTCATCTTTCTACCACTTAGGAAAAACATGGCATCTAAAATGATCAAATGTTTCCATGAATCTTCCCTGTATCTTGGAAGTCTCTCACTATTGACAGATCTTTGGGAATGAGAATATTCTCCAAGAACACCATTTAATGAAATGAACAACACGGACTGTATAGGAGGGATTGGTAACCCTGTTTTGTTTATTCCTAATCTTTATATTCACTGTGCTTTGATCTTCAGGAATGTTGGCTTTCATTTCAGGAACTCACATACAACAATTACCATTTAATTTTGTGCAGAAACCAACTGTCTTTTCAACACTATTGCACACGTGTCTGCATTTGCCCCTCTTGATAAAGCAAAAATTGGTATCTTTCATATCAGCTTTTACAGTGAAGAGAATAAAACACCAAAGGAATCATTGCATCATTTTACATATAGACCTCAATTTGGGATAAATCAACTGTAGATGTGAAAATAAATAGAACACTTGTTTGTTGCGGGAGGGGTTTAAGTTTTTTCTTATTTTACTAAGGATAACAGCTTTGTGGTTTTGTTTTGTTTTATTTTGTTTCATTGCCTTATATCTCTCCACTGATTACTGATAGATTGAACCCACTAAGCACTCATGTTTGTATTACATTAAAATGCTCAATTATGCACTGCAAGATCTAAAGTGGCTTTGAGATGTATGTCAAAAATTCCTCTGTCACTCTTTCTACTTATTTTCTTTGTTAAATAAACTTTATTGAAGCATGTTGATACACAAATATATGTCTATATGTACAATTAGATGAATGATTGAGGCTAATGCTAACATCCAAAACTATATATATATATATATATATATATATCCAATATCTTCAGATATTTTTCTTCTAATTTCAAATAAGCCAAAACATTTAAATGCCTTTGTCTTTCAGACACAAAGAAGACTAATTAGTTATTAGTGATTATCTTTCTGTACAATCTGAATATCATTAGATTTTCTTTCATGGAAAATGAAAATAACCAGCAGACTTTGAGGTAAGAGGGTTTCTTTGAACATGTACAAAGATCTAAGTACTGGCTGGGACAGTGAGTTGCAAGGAGTAAGAAACATTGTCATGCAACATTAACACTTAGGGTCATCATGACAAACATAAAAAAGTTAAACTGATCAGTGTTTCTTTCTTCTCTATCTTCAGAGTCTTTTATAAATTATTCAAATCTGCAGGATCACAACTTATACCAACTGTTAAACTCATCTACTTTATGACAACAAGGCTACCGTTTCACCTGCTTAGATTTTGTATCTATCTTTAAGATAGCCCGATAGTGTGGTAAACTTTCAAAGTAAAATCAAGAAAATTAATGGAAAATTATCAGTCATCAACCAGGAAGGTATGTTAACAGTTTCCATGCCCTTTCCTTTGGGATAATTCATAGCATACAAGCGAGGTGGAAATGATGGTACTGATAATTCAATATATTCATGTTTTCTGTTTTCAGTGAACTTAGGTTAGCAATAATATCTCTGTTACTTTGGGAAAAAAGAGGTTTTGGAAAATAAATTAAACCCATATTATATCCTCCCTCTCTCTCTCATTTTGTGTGTGTGTGTGTGTGTGTGTGTGTGTGTTCTTGGTACAGAATCCAGGGCCTTGTTTATGTTAGAAAAAAAGTTTACTACTGTGCTACACCACCAATCCTATAAGAAATTTTTGCCATATATCTTAAGGCACATAATACCATTGCTCTACTGCATAAATTAATGATGGTTCCTTATTTATATTATCGAGAAAGATGCTATTTATTTCCTTTGATGCCAGGGGGAAAAGACATTATTTCGCTAGTTAAAAAAAAAATCCTCAAATTATACTGTCGTACATGAGGGTGTGAAGCATGTATTTTAACTTAATTCAAATTTACAAATAACAAGATGACAGCTGTCAAGCATCAGTATGAGAAAAAGAAGAGCATTATTTAAGTGGGAATTATAAATTAGCATTCTTCCACCAGTAACAAAAATAACAAATAGCTTTCTCTAGATAACAGCTACTGTTCCATATTAAAATTCATTTTCATGCACAAAAAGGAATTGCAAATTCCTCAACTTCTAGATAAAACTATCCACACACATACACTGTGTCTCTCAGGGTTTTACAAGTACTGAAAATGTCATGAAGAACTTTACATATTTTTTTTGCAAAGTAGTGACATAAGAGACACATTTAAATCATGATAGTAAAACTGGAGTTAATATTTTATTATAGAACCATGCCTGGGTAAATGCCAGCATGCTTTCTGCTTTCTGAAATTGTTCAGCCATGGTTTCCAGAGGAAACAAGGAACAGGACATGAGAGGAATTTAATGGAGGAAAAAGAACGGATAAAATGATGTAATTTAAAAATTTAAAATTCAGTTAAAAGGCTTTGATAGTTTATCTTGAATTTAATATTACTATATTAATAATTTTCACAATTATCATTTAATATATTTAATATGCATTATAAAATATTCAAATTATATGAACCATTTTTGTTGCTCTTCATTGTTATTATTTTGAGATGTTATTTTGTTATCATACCTCTGCAGATTTTCACCTTCTGTGCTCAAATGATCTTTCTGTGTCAGACTGTTTAAGTAGTTAGAACTATGTATCTCACTTCATCTCTCTTAAGACCCCATTACCCTTTTGTGAAAAATAATTATGTGGGGATTCTTAATCTTCTCAAACTGGACTTATTGATAGAATTTTTGATTTTCTTTGTGCTGCTACGGAATGGTCTTTAAGGTCAAAATCAAACAGTTCACAGACCTCTTGTGTACTTGTTAAAATAGCTTCCATATATTTTTAAAGATGATTGGAAATAATTGTATTATTTTTGAATAAACAAGAAAAATAGCTGTCCTGTCTTAAGTAGTTTGAAACATGTCTAAGTAGTCTTTCCTCTGCCCTCCATAAAAAATGCTTCCTTTGGGTTGATAATCCGAAGTCAGAATAATGAGTTCAATTGGATGAAAAAGAAAGCGCACAGTCCAAGCAAATGAAATTCAAGATGGTGAATTTCACTTCTATTTCTCTGGCTATAGACCTTAAGTAAGATGCCCTTTCTATAATATGAACTGTTATCTCCTTTCAAGGATTTTCAATGTAATTTAAATTCCTCACTTACTACTTGTGAAGTGGTATATATTTTAATATCATTAATTTTTATGAAAATAATACTACTTATATACAATTAATATACTTTATAAATGAATTAAATAAACAAATGAGTTTAAATAATATATAATCAATATATGACAGAAATCAAATCTGAATTTAGATATTAATAACTTCTAATAGTATTCTCACTTTGTTAATGTCAATTGATTTGCTCACAATCATTTAATCAAAACCTTACATTTATATTTTTCCACTGGGAGCAAGGTAACAAGTCCAATATTCATGATACAATCTCAGAATTTTACCTAAATACTGCCTTGGCTACTGAATCACTTCCTTGCCCCCAGTGACGTCTTACAATATTGTCATCTCCTGAAACATTTGTTTTCTCAACTGGTTGTTCCACTTTACCTGTACACACCAGGTCCAGAAAGCAAAACAAAACAAAGAGAAGAGTACACAGCTTCATGATGAAAAGTCAGTTACAGCGGAGGTTCTGGTGGCTTTGAATAGGAGAAAGGTGGACAATTTTGCCTTTGTCTCTGTCTCTCCCTGCAGTGGTACAGATTCAGTCATTCATGTTTATCAGGTTAATCCTCTGTTTATTGGTGCCTGGGGCAAAAAGGCTAGACATTCCTTCTCTTTCATCTTGGGAGCATAAAAATATTGTTTCTACCAGCTGATGATTTTGTTTCTAAGTAAGTATTCTTCCAAGAAAGGCCAATGTCATTGGGGATATCCCACGGATATCTGGGAGATAGAGATATTACTTAACCTTTGCATTTTCTCTGCCTTGTAAACACTGGTACATGGAATAAATCTACTGCAAAGTTTACAAATCCAAAGAATGTTTAAATATTTGTATCCTAATTTACTAGTCACTAGACTCTACCCTGTCCTTGTAACATGTGATTATTACTGAAAAATTCTCATCATGATAGGTGAAACAAATCATTCTTTGCTGTCTGTACAATACACAATGTACATTTCAGAGGCAGTGAAATTTAAGAGAAGTACACAATAAAAGAGAATTACTCTCTCTCTCCCCACAAAGCTAATCAAAAATGTATCTAATAAAATATTATGTACTAATAATAAGCAGTATGTCATGTTAATAAGAAAATTTATTAAACAAATGCTTCTGTAATATGCTGTTATTAATTATTGTATGTGAAAGGAGTGCTGGCAACAGATCAAACTTCCTTTTCTTTTGCTTTCTTTTGGCTATAATTTTTTTGTTTGTCTGTTTTTTGTTTGTTTGTTTTTTGTTTGTTTTTTTAGATAGGGTTTCTATGAGTAACAGCTCTAGCTATTCTGGAACTTGCTTTTTAGACCAGGCTGGTCTCGAACTCACTGAGATCCACCTGGTTCTACCTCCCAAGTGCTGTGATTAAAGACATGTGCCACCACGGCCTGGCTTGGTTACAATTTTTTAAAGATTGGGAAATAATAGAAATGCTAAGAATGAAACTTTAGTTGTACAAAAAGATGTCAAAATTAATTTAATGACTAATTTATACGCATCAACTTCTGTGCTCTGTGAACATAATGAAAGCTCTAATATAAATTTAAAATGCTATGAACCTAATTATGTTTAATTGCTAAACCCTGCAACCTCAAATGGTGGCAGATTGTTCAATGGTTGTTTTATTGGCAACCAATCTCTAGAGCCAGTTTCTTGAATGGACTGTTAAAAATGGGGGGATGGAGTGGGCTGAGGTGTTCTGAACTATCTTATTCTGTAATGTATCTTAGAGTGTGCTCAAAACTGATAATTACTCAAAGTCAAGGGGAGTAGAATCTGATTAAAAATGACCACCAATCCAAAGAGTGTTATTAAGTTTGGTGCTTACTCAGGCACAATATATTGAGGACACATTCTAATCCCTACCACAGCAGCTGTTAGCAAGGCCACCCACACCTCTGCAGACATTTAGGAAACAAATACAAGAAGAAATCAACATGAAAATTGAAAGCACACATTGACCTGGTCACCTGCTTCAGACAATTTTCTCAGAACTAGTCTCAAGTACTTTGGGACAGTACTCAAGTTCTGTTTTGTCTGGTACTAACTTAGTAAAAGTCATCATGGTCAATTAATTTATTTATCTAGGGTTCACCATTATTACTAAAAAACAGGGATTAACTGTTTAGAAGGTTAGCATTTAAATAATTTGTTAATTAGACATTGATATGAATGCTTGTTTATTTTATTTACTCCTTATAGCATCCTTGGAGAAGGTGTTGTAATCATTTCTGTTTATAGATGTTGAAACCCAGCTGTGAAGATACCAAGTAATCTGCTCTATGTGGTATATTTGGTAATGAAGAGTCTGATACCAGAATCTCCTCTCCTACCTCCTGTGTACAGTTAAAGGACTCTAGCATCTGTATAATGATAGTCTGCTTTCTATGTATGCTGTTTGTATAGAGTCACTTAAATACACATTCAGCTGTATAATTTTCAAAAATAATACATAAAGAATGAATTGGTTGAGCATGTTGAAAGAGCTAAGCAATCATGAGTCACATCCCTTAAGGTGGAATTCAAAAAAATATATCATAACCACTTAAGTACTAATCAGTTCAAAGCACTTAAGAAAAAGTTCAATAGTAATGTCATGTGACAGAAAATTGCTCTCCCTTCTTGGAGTTCTTACTCCTCCTTTAAAAGAATTTATTTTATTAGGTATACAGTGCTCTGTCTGCATGTATGTCTGCATGAAAGAATAGGGAACCAGATCTCGTTATAAATGTTTTCTGGGAGTTGAACTCAGGATCTCTGGAAGAACAGCCAGTGCCCTTAACCTCTGAGCCATGCTTTAAGAACTGATTCACATAGGAGTTCTAGGTCAAATTTATTAAAAATTAAAAAAACACAGGAAGATGCAAGCTATAAATCTCAGTAGCTGACTAGAGGAAGGAGACACCAAAGGGAACAAAGAAAGCATGTCATTTGAGGTTAGCCAGCATGGACCAGATTCAACCATGTTATGAACACTCAGCCATATGGAAAAACAGGGAGAGGAATGTTAAAGATGGAAAAAAAAGTTCAAAGCTCCAGAGAAAGCATACTTAGGTTTTAGTCAATGTCTAAAAGAAAAAGACAGAAGGGGAGAAAAAGTCAGTTTTGACCTGAGTTGGGAATCAGAAAGCTGGACCTTCTCACCAACTTTGTGGTTCCCAGGAGGGACTACATACATTAGAAGGCAAGAATTCTGAAGTGGAAAGAATTGTCTCATTAAAGAGATAATTATTTCTTCTACCTCTTTAATTTAGCATAAGGTAGATGTGCCTTCTGGAAGGTGGCTGACTGGCCAGGTGCCTGACATCCCAACTGGATTAACTGTTAAGGGACGATACGATCTCATTTCCTTCTCATAGGCAGTTTCCGGCTGACTACGCTAACTTTTGACTGGAGGTAACGGCTTCCCCTTACTGAGACCAAATGCTACTGTAACTGTAACTTGAGTCTTCAAAGCAGAATTTCTTGAGAACTAAGGAAAGTAAACCTGTATACATCAGAGTTGTAGCATGGTTTGGCCATAGTAGCTTCCAGATGGGAACAATGGCATCTGTAGACAAAGCTGCCTCTCAAACAGCTCAGAGGTGACAACCTCGATCATTAATCTCAATAGACGATGTAGCAATAGCTACAAAAGTAGGATATTTAAAAAAAACAGCAGCTGGTAATTTGATGACGAGACCTCACATATACCCTTCATGAGTTGATATTTTATAAATATAAAATATAGTATGTTTCTGTCTTTAAACAATGTTGGGTTTAGGAAAGTATCAGTAGGCCATGCCTAAAGGTAAAAGGTACAGCCTTGTAAACCCAGCTTCCCATGAAGGTGCGGCAGTTAAAGAACTGCCTTTGTTAGAGTGAATTCCAAACTCACTTGGGCAAAATAATAGCACAGTCTCAAACAGAGAGGGGGATACTGCTCAGCAGGTGCTTATGGCCAAGTCTGACAATCTGAGTTCAATCCCTGGAACATGCATGATGAAAGGAGAGAACCAATTCCTGTAAAATTGTCTTGAGGTGGCCACACAATATACACACAGAGACAAACAGATATAAAAATCACATACCTCACCACAAGCACACACCACGCGTACTACATACATAACACATCATACTCACATACACACTGCACAAACTATATATCGCACTCACATAACACACACCATACACACAAACACCACACACACACAGCATATCATACACACGCATACATACATATACCATACACACTCACTAAATAAATAAAATGTAATAAATATTGGGGTGTGCATCATGATGGTGGAAAGTTGCATAGAATGAGAGAGACCATAGTAACTTTTAGTGCTCAAAAAAAGAAAGAAAAAAAACAAATGCCAACATTAAAAAAATACAAACTCACATTTTCTGACAAACAAAGCTAATTCTAGATAAAATGTATCACCAATGTTAAAAAAGTCTAAAAATGAAGGCAAGATTTTGCAGATAGTATATAAATTTGATTTTTGTTCATTAAAATGCTTTTTTCTTACTTGCCAAATTTTTGCATTCTCATATAGCAAATTTTTGAAGAGACCTAGAACAGATTTAGAAATATCATTTTAGCAGAATGATAGTTCTGCTAAAATAACACTTTGCAAATTATAAAGTATAAAAAGCTACTTGACAATTATTTTTTAAATCTTTGAGAATTTCATATAATGCATCGTGGTAACATTTATCCTTCATTCCAGCTCCCCACCTCGTCCTTGTCACTGAAGTCCTGGTCCTCTTTCGCTTTTACAAGTTTACTACTCCCTCTTTGTTGATGTTCTCTGAGCCTTAACTGTAGAGATAATTGCAAAAGTACTAACTGGGGACAAGAACCTCACAGTTGATCTCTGCGTTTTGGCCAGTTTGGTTCTCTGTAGTGATCTATGTCTACCGTACAAAGACGTTTCTTTGATGAGAGGCAAGACCTACAATTATCTATCGGTATAAATATAAATATTTGGAAGACAATTAGAAATTGCACTAGTTTAGGAAACCAGCAGTAGCAGGATCCACTCTGGCTTCCATGGCCTAGCCAGTCATGTGTTCTCTGCTTCCCTAGATGCTCTAGGACTTTCGTCATGAGCTGAAAGTCACCTCTGTAGTTACTGTTCAAATTCCTAAAGTTTTCATTTCCAGAATTCCCTCAGCTTCGTTTTCTTTAATGTTCTATTTCCATTTTCAAGTCTTGAACAGTTTTAGTCATTTTCACCCTTTGTTTCTGTTTTCTTTAGGGATTTATGCATTTTCTCCAATTGTTTGTGTTTTCCTGGGTTTCTTGAAGGGATTTATTCATTTCTCCCTCAAGGATCCCTATCATGCTCATATAGTTGATTTTAAGGTCTTTTTCTTGTGGTTCTGCTATGTTGAAATATTCAGGACCTGCTGTGGCAGGATACTGGAACTCTTTTGCCCTGGATTTTATTGATTGTGTTTTTATGTTAGCATCTAGGCATCTAGGTTTAGTAAAATTACAGGTCTAGGGACTAATTACTTGGCTTGTCATTGTTGGGTGGGTGTTTTTTTCCCCATGGTTTCTGTTTCCTCTCTTGAGTTTTGGAGAGTGTGGTGGCTGTGTGCTGCCCGTTTTCCTGGCCTGCTTAGCTAATATTTTCACAGGGAATGCCTGCTGGTATTGGAGGATGAGTTGGGGAAGTAAGGTTTAAGGTGGACTTTGTGATCCATTGGGGATGGGATCAGAGAGGAAAGGGAGACCATAGCAGATTTCCTGCTACAGAGCTGCAGATAAGACTTCGAGGATTGGCTCTCAGGAGTAAGCAGTAGGAGAGGTGTGGATCAGTCTTCAGCCTTCTTGGTGCCCTAGGAAGAGCAGCCCTTGGGCTACCAGGGGCCTTTATAATTCGCAAGTTATACTTTTGTGTTATATTTTTAAAACTACATATTTCCTTTTTCACTAGCAGGGGCCTTTATAATTCGCAAGTTATACTTTTGTGTTATATTTTTAAAACTACATATTTCCTTTTTCACTAGCAGGGGCCTTTATAATTCGCAAGTTATACTTTTGTGTTATATTTTTAAAACTACATATTTCCTTTTTCACTTGTATACTCATATTCCAGGCAATTTCTCTGATATTGACCTCTGCATT
>LOJH01063428.1:0-10725 GCA_001685095.1 Ellobius talpinus
CTCCTTCTCCTTCTCCTTCTCCTTCTCCTTCTCCTTCTTCTTCTTCTTCTTCCTTTTTTGTTTTTGTTTTGTAATTGTTTTTCAACCAATACAGCTTAAGTATTCAGTGTTTGCATTGTATTACTTTTACGTAATCTGCTTAATCATCTAAGCTAATTCAGAGTATATGAAAGGATGTGCATGGGTTACATAGAAACACCAGCCCATTTTTTATTAAGATGAACATCTGCAGAACTTGGTGTTTTCAAGGTCTGGGAACTAGTCCTCCTTGAGTACCAAGGGATAACTATAAAGATTGGGCACAATTGTAAAAAAGAGCTCAAATGTGCGTTTGTTACTCTACCCCTGTGTTTATTATTTATTGATTTGTTTGTTTTTAAAGATAGGGTTTCTTATGTAGCCAAGGCTGCCATTGAACTCTTGAGCCTCTGTTTATACCTCTGAGTCCTGGACTTAGAGCGAAGCCCAGTTAACTGACTTATGTATTTATTTTCCTCATTTTAGTTTTCATTGAAGCATCTGCGCTCCTGTCAAGTAATACTCTTGTTTGATAGCATAGAAGAAACAAAGTTGCCAGGAGATGAGACAGGTTAGGGGAACTGGAGTAGTGAACCTCTCAGAAAAACTGATCACTTCTGGAGTAGTCATGAGAGGCAAGGGAATACAACAAGGTGCTTGAAGGAGTTCATAGGCCTTGAAAATTGGATTCTTATCACGTGGTCTTTATGTTTTAAGGCTAGTCTCAGGGTCTTACATAGGGGTGACAGCCGTTTAATGGACTCAGGTTTTCCTTCCTAAGTAGGACTGTTACATTTGAGAACAAAAGCGAAGAGCAGGCTGATGGCAGCCGTGCTTTGGAAAACTACAGATGAAGTGCATTGTGCCATGTGCAGTAGTTTTTAATGAAAGAAGAAAATAATGTTGCAAAGGAGGTGGGGGCTTGAGGCTTCTGGGGATTAATTCAGTAGGAATGGATGAAGAGGTAGTGTTAGTTTTTCCATTTTCCTCAGTGTGACTCAAGAGAAAATATAAAGGAAGTGTCTAGTGAAGATTGCTTTTATTCTCTGGGGTATGAGTGTGTGTGTGTATGCGCATGTGCACGTGTGTGCACATGCATGCACATGCGTGCCTGCCTATGGAGGTCAGAGGGCCACCTAAGATGTCATGCTTCAGGCTCCAATCTCTCATTCTCCCTGCTAACCATCTCCCTCTCCCCATCTCTCTCTTAAAAAGGGGGGTCTCTTATTGGCCTGGAGCCCATGAAGCAGCAAGCCCCTGGGCCCACCCTTCTCTGCCACCTGCCTCCTCCCAGTGCTGTGAACTACAAGCACATGCCCTCACACCCCTCTTTTCTTGTTTGAGTTCTGGGGATTGAACTTGGATCCTTCTATTTGCAAGGCAAGCACAACACTACCTAAGCATTCTCTTCAGTCCCCTTTTGCTCTCTCAACATATATTGAGTTAGACATTTCATTAAGTCAATTCCAATAATCCATGGTCAGAGGTGTTGCAATGCCACTGTCTGTATTTTGTCCTGTAGGGCAGCCAGCAACATGAATTATTGTGACAATTAAATCCTTTGGTAACTTGGCTGGCTTTGTGTGCTTCATTAAAATGTGATAAATTAGAAGCCCTCCTTCAAGTTCTTATTCTTGAAAATCAGCATGTATTGAAATGTCAACGGCCGTCTCGCCAGAATCAGTGTTGAAGATGACAGTGAAGACAACTTGCAAATTTCTGATTACTGTCAGATTTCTGGATTGTCTCATAGTTTTACATACAGAATTGAGGATGTGTTCTTGGACATTGAGTACATTTAAACTCGCAGATCCCTTCTCCTTCTCTACCAGTTATTGCAGAGCCCGGCTAACGTTTTCTGTGACTTACCGCAGACTCTCATCCTGTGCCACACATGGATGCCGTGATCATAGACTACAGTGGTTAGCACCAGATCCCACCCTTGTTCTCTCACATGCTCACTGGTCAGCTGGAGTTGACATTTAGTTATCTGTCCCTCTTTTCTCGTTACAGAACTCAAAAGAAGTTTGCTAACGTCTTAAAACATCTAAGCAACATGGACCACTTGAGATTTTGCTTCAAATAGAAGTCAGATTAGCATTTGCTTATAATAAATGCTTCTTTGCCCGGCAGTGGTGGCGCACGCCTTTAATCCCAGCGCTCGGGAGGGAGAGGCAGGCAGGTCTCTGTGAATTCAAGGCCAGCCTGGTCTATAAGAGTTAGTTCCAGGACAGGCTCCAAAGCTACAGAGNCCAAAGCTACAGAGAAACCCTGTCTTGAAAAACCAATAAATAAATAAATAAATAAATGCTTCATCTAGGGATTTTTATTTAGTGGCTTCTGAGGAGGAAGCTGGATAGTCACTTACCTTAAACTTGAAACATGAGGTTCTAAGTGCCACCGTCATGGAGCCCTGAGCTCATGTGCTGCTGGGGACAGTCTGAGAATTACGCAGGCAGGATGTTTGCTTGCAAACTTAGCATGACATGTCAATAAAATGATTAGAAATCACATTAAATCCCCATGTCTGCCATTTTGGGATTGTCACCACTACAAAGAGGGATATTCACTTTGGCCCTCAAGAAAATGAGGCTTTTAAAATGACAAATGCCATGAAATGAAATAGCCTCTCCTTTGTCTCTTAGTCAGAGGTCATTGATATACCTCGGAGATTAGTATTAGACCTTTGAAAACATAGGCTATCTTGGGATTGTTATAGAAGATGGCGGAGGCCGGGGAAATGGAAGACTTGCAGAGATCTAAGGTGAAGGTTTGGGTTAGACTGGAAGAAGGGAGGACTGTAGACGAACTGGAAGCTTTGTCCTCAAAGTCTTCCTAGTAGCGGGATCAGCCCTCTACCTTTGGTGTCTGTTGTAAGTGCTGTTTATTCCTTGGATCTCTTGTAGTCAGATGGTTCTTGTGTCACTCAGGCTCCTTCTCCGCCCAGTTTCTATTGTCTCTGGACATACACAGAGCTTGACTGAAAGTGCCTAAGCTCTCTCACGTCCATCTGATTCTTCTGTCCATTCCATCCATCTCTCACGTCCATCTGATTCTTCTGTCCGTTCCACCCTTCTCTCACGTCCATCTGATTCTTCTGTCCGTTCCATCCATCTCTCACGTCCATCTGATTCTTCTGTCCGTTCCACCCTTCTCTCAGGTCCATCCTGATTCTTCTGTCCGTTCCATTTGTCTCTCACGTCCATCCTGATTCTTCATCCATTCCACCCTTCTCTCACGTCCATCCTGATTCTTCTGTCTGTTCCATCCGTCTCTCACGTCCATCCTGATTCTTCATCCGTTCCATCCATCTCTCAGGTCCATCCTGATTCTTCATCCATTCCATCCGTCTCTCAGGTCCATCCTGATTCTTCTGTCCGTTCCATCCGTCTCTCAGGTCCATGCTGATTCTTCTGTCCATTCCATCCATCTCTCAGGTCCATCCTGATTCTTCTGTCCGTTCCATCCGTCTCTCACGTCCATCCTGATTCTTCATCCGTTCCATCCGTCTCTCACGTCCATCCTGATTCTTCTGTCCATTCCATCTGTTTCTTAGGTCCATCCTGATTCTTCATCCGTTCCATCCTTTGACTGTCTGTCTCCTATAATCCTGAAGCCACATGGTTTCTTTTTAAAATTAGTAATTAAGGCTCATTAAAAATTTCTTTTGCATATGATGAGATACATTTTTCTAATGACGTTTTTACCTAGGGGGTGTTTAGTGTCTCTTCATCACTTTTCACACAACTGTGTACATTGAAAGATGATTGGCCACTAAGCTCATCTGACAGTGAAAACAGTGAACAGTGTAAAATATGTTATTAAGTATTTTAATTATTGTTCACAATTTGTTTTTTTCATCCTTAAGAACATTTCTTCTCCCAGATGAATGAATTGCTTTTCATTAACCATTTAATTACAAAACAATGTTTGAGAAGTTCTGACTTTCTATGTATGTCTTATATCGTGTAATTCAAGTTCCAAATTAAATAGTTACAATTAAAATGAAATTGGGTTTATGGTAAAGACCCGTTTTATGAATGTGTATTTCCTTTCTTATTTGTTTACTTCAAATAAAAAAAGTCAAATCTCAGTCAGATGTGGTGACTCATACCTTTAATCCAGTACTCAGGAGACTGAGGCAGGAGGATCACTAGGAGTTCCAGACCAGCATGAGCTCTACAGTACATTCAGACCAGGCCGGGCTCTAGAATGAGACTCTCCAAATAAACAAATGAAGAATGTATGTGCTATTTTACACCATTAATTCCCTGATGTTTTTCCAAACTGCCTATATTAAATGGAATCTAAGTAGAAAAATACTGAACAAAAGGTAGATCATCGATGCCCTTTTATTGTTCTTTCAGAGCCTGATGATTCATGCGATATGCATGCGATAGAAAATAACTGGTTTAGAACTGAGTCTGGATAGCTGTAGAGGACCTCTAGTGTGTTTCCATGGCTACCTGGAATGGAAGGGGGCTCTTAGGGGTCCACATTGCCTGGATGGCTTGGGTGAGACCATCTGTGCCTACCTGGAATGGAAGGGGGACTCTTAGAGGTCCACATTGCCTGGCTGGCTTGGGTGAGGTTTGAGTGCATTCAGAAGCATCAACACTAAACCACTGTCCTGAGGCACTTGGCATTCCCCTGGTTGCCATTGCCTCTAAATGCAGAAACAGCACAGACTGGGGACCAGACACCTAATAAATAGCTCCTTGACTGCAGGTAATTTCCATTCCAAGAATGATTACATACTTCATTAAATGGATGTGGCTAAGCTTTGAAGCAGATAGGCCTGGTTATAAAGATCAAGGTGGATAATAACAAAGCCTAGTGGCTTGTCACATACGGGCACTCAACAAAATTCACTTCTCTTCCTCTGGGGCAGGGTGGGAATATTCTAGAAGCACAAAACTGAGTGTATGGCACTTTGGTTTTAGAAGATACAAAAACCATAAAGTGTTCTATTGGAATTTTACCTGTATTTGGACTAAAAGCCAGATAGGAAAGCATGAACTGATGAGGTATTTATTTTATTGCTGTGACTAATTAAGATAAGTGAAAAATGACTAGGAATCCTTAATTTTAAAATTAATCTCCTTTCACTAAGCATGTGTTTTTTAAATAATATTTTTGTCATGGTTTCTAATATTTTTCATAGTTTTAACTATGTTTTCAATTAATCTACTTCTTTTAAAAATACATTTAAATTTTCTCTTGCCAAGAACATCTGATTGTTTTTCTTTCTACAAGATCCTGAGTTGATGTCTACTTTCACTTACGAAATTTTTTTATTAATTCTTCCCAAGCAGATTTTTTTACTGAAGTACATACTTTAATTCTCAAATTAGACAAATTCTTGTTTTTCGAAATGATTTTATATAAGTTATTTTATTCTTTGCAGTAAGATATTTTAATATGCTTATATTAAAATTTGGGTGAGTCAAATTAATGTTAAAGTATGGGATATTAATTACTGGCTACTGAGAAAACATTTTTTAAACTTATAAACCTTATTTTTATTTTTGTAGAATTGTGTTACTAATTAAGAATTAAAAAAATCTTGGCAGCGGGAAGTAAACTTTTATGCAGAAAAACAGGAAGTTAATCAGGGGGCACTTTTCTTCTTGCTAGTGTAAACACAGCAGTAAGGATTGTTAGAGTTAACACTACATCCGTGTTTCATGTGAACTGAAGTAGGTGTTAGGTAACATGCTAAGTGGTTGACTTTTCCTAATTGTATGTAGCCTAACACATCCTTATGTACTGATCTTTTCATGTGGAATATTGACTCATTATGCTTAAATTGATAACATGGGCTTTTTTAGAAAAATGAGCTTTATATATATTTCTATATCAAAATTTTGTCTTTGTCTCACTCTGTCTGTCTGTCCCTCCTGCCCGAGTGTGTGTCAACCAAGAATTCAATTACACAATAGCTTTTCATGTGGGACACTGAATCATTAGGTTTAAACTGATAATATTGACTTTTAGAAAAAATAAGCTTTATATATATCATTTCCACGTCAAAATTCTCTCTCTCTATGTTTGTGTGTGTGTGTGTGTGTGTGTGTGTGTGTGTGTGTGTATGTGTCTGTATGTAAACCCAGGATTCAGTTAAACAGTAGAGGATGCCAAGTTTGTTCTGGCTGCTAAATATCTTTATGTAGACTACAAAGAGAATGAGCATTCCAGAAATCCATATTTCCACTGTTAAGGAGAGGAGGTCTGTCTTTCTTTAGGAAAGATGTATAGTTAGAATCATATGGACCATCCTGGCAGACTGCATGCATGCATGCTTCAGCTGCTGGATTGCCAGACAGGGCCCTTCCTCATTTTTTTGTATTTATTATTTTTGTTTGGTAATTACTGCTTGAGGTGACCATAGTTTGGAACACTTTCCCCAATCCTAGAACACCATGGGTGTATAGGACTGTGAGGTCCCTCCCCTACTTTGAATTTTTAAGGTTCAAGTGTTTGTATGAAATATACATCACAGCACAACGGCTTCAGAAGCTTGCTGGCCTCCACTGTGGAAGGATTGTGTTCCTTATATTCTATTATTTATGGGTGATTGTCAAGAAGGAAGAGTTGTCATTTCATAAGAGCCCCAGGAATAAAGCCCCTTTACAACTGCAGCCACAGGAAGGCACAGGGTAGCACCGAAAACAACTTCTGTTTCTGCTTCTTCTGCTTGAATAAATCATGGCTGGCAAAGGCCTTAATCTGAAGCCCAGAAGGAGTGACAGGAAGCCAGTTGGTATTGGGTGACCTCTTTGGACTCCGGCTTTTTTTTTCTGATTAATTTCTCTGAGGTCAAAGTTTTAATCTCCAAAGTTTACCTTTTAGAAGGCATGCTTTAGTAGAATAATGGCTTCAGATTAACTTTGGATAATTTTATAAATCAAAATAATTTGTAATTACTACATGAAAAGGGATTTTTGGGAACATTTTATATTGTAGTATTGGGGTGAAACTCTAGCCAAGCATGTTGTAGGCATTGCAAGTGTATAACACAAATATTAGCCCATTACTCAACATTTCTTTTGTTCCTGATCTTAAAATCTAGGACTGTTTTGGTGCAGGTTTATTTATCTTGGAAGAAAATAATTTTAAAAAATTCCATTCGCATAATGCTGAGACATTTTAATGTGAAAAATATGGATAGACTTGATGAATTACTTTTAACGTCACATTCCAGGCCAAACTTTTGGTGTATGGATCTTTATAATAGCACACACAGGAGTTCCTGGATCACAGAGACATGAGTCATTCAAGGTGCATTGTTGAAGTGTTTGGGGACACACCCAGCAGATGAAAAGGCTCAAAACTCTAAGATGCAATTAGGAAATTTTCCCTTGAACATTCAGTGACCATTGTATTTTCTTTATCATTAATTATTTTTAGATAACAGAATCAACAGTGGGGAAGGATTAGTAAGAGATGGCCGTTGGTTGAAACTCTCCCCGGAGAGTCAGAGAGTGACTGGAATCTTTAAAAATGAGTAGTTTTTCTTTAAAAAGGTCAACACTTCGGTTTCAGTCTTCTCGCGTTCTTTGGTCTGAGAAAAAGCCTAGGCAGTGTTTGCTCAGAAGGTTCTTGAAGCAGGTGGCCCGTTTCCAAGCACATCTGTGGCTAGAAGTATAAGAGAAAATGGCCACCAGGGACAGTGTTCTGTAGTTGACCTCGTGTTACGGATTCAAACCCTGGACAGGTGGCCTTCCACAGCCTCTGGAAATTAAGATCACAAGCTCAAGGCAAGCGCTGTGGGCAGTTTTCCAGCACTGGCCTCTGGATCTGTGGATGCAGAGATTCGTCTTCGCTGACGACCCTCCATTAATCGTCTCCATTGCAAATGTCCTCTGTGTTTAAGCTTCTGTGTACCAGGGAGAGCGAAGCTGCGGTCTCAACACTTGGCACAGGGCAGATGTTTTATGTGGCGAAGCCTTGCCGTTGCCTGTTTTGTTTCCCATCAAAGGTGGGTTGAATGTATCAATAGGATGAAGTTTGCTTTTTGATTTACAATGAAAGCAGAACAGCTGGTTCTTTGTTGCAATTCCTGCATGTACCCCGTGAGGTTTAACTGGTGAACTTTGCTAGGTGACATTGGGTCTTCTCAAGCGCCTCCAATCCTGCCAAGATACAGAGATCGACTATGGATAAGTAATGAGACAGTTTGCACTTTTTCTTCCTTCTGCACTAGCTCTGGATTTTTGTCTTGCATATCTTAGTAATGTTCTAACAAAAGGAGATGCAAATAGCTAAACAAAGCAGAGAGTAAAGGGGAAGGGAGTACCAGTTCTGTAGTGCTGGGCTAGTCAACTTCGGAAGTCCAGGAAACTGCCAAGGGAAGGAACTGTAGCTCAGAGGGCTTGCTCTTCAGATTTGCTCCTGCTGCCAGCTTTTCTCCCAGGTGGGAATCAGGTTGGAAGGAGTCTCTGTGTATTCCCTTCGTCTTTCATTCCCCTCGAAAGTGAGGCACGGGGTGGTAGATGGACATCAGACAGATGCTTTTTCTGAAGCTCACATGGGCATTGTTACTGTCAGTTGCGTAGACAGGACTTTTCTTGCATTCTCAGGCAAGCTTTGGCCCCCTGCAGTGGAGCACTGTCATTGTGGTGTTCCTGAGGGTCCTGGATGGTCAGCAGAGGAGGCAGGCACATTCCAACAGCGGAGCTGTAGGTGTTCAGAACAGGGCCCCAATTTAGACGTGCCCGGTGGTGTGGGGAGAAAGTTGGCTACTGTCTCAAGCCTCACTTGAGGCGGTACTTCTTAAATTGAGAAGGGCCTTCTGTAATTAGCTGCCCCAGTATGCCATTAAATTAATGGCAGCCAGCAACTCCAGAAACCTCATCCTTCCTGAGCTGACAAAACAATAGGATGCTCCACGTAGAGGCCAAAGCGCTGATTTTCTTCCACGCCAGTATCTGTAACCTTGCCTTTTCTACCTATGATGGATACCTTACCGCTTTCTGACAGCTAAAATGAAAACCTTTTTCTTGTAATGTAATGGTTCTCTACCTCTTTGGTCTTGACCTCTTTGGGGGTCGAATATCAGATATCCTATGTATCAGATATTTACATTATGATCCATAACAGTAGCAAAATTACAGCTTTGAAGTAGCAGCGAAATGATTTTATGATTGGGGTCGCCACAACACACACTGTATAAGGACGCCAGCATTAGGATGGGCGGGAACCACTGCTTCCGTGGATGTATGACTCCACAAAACATCCATGAGTTAAGTGGACCATTCCAGCATCTGCCCTCCTCAGAGCATCCTGCAAAGGCCGGAAATGATCTGATGTAATCAGCAGTGATGCCCGGAAGGGCTGAAGGACAGTATATCACCATCTTTCGGAGAAGGGCTCATACTTGAGGATCATGAGAAGCACCTGGAAAACTCCGAGGGCACTTGTTTTCTAGTGCTGTGCTGTACGAATGCTATTAAGACTTGCTACATTGTTAGATGCTGGAAACTATGTATATTAAAACCTTCATTATTGACTTGTTAGCCCTTGCCTTCTCTTTGGTGACCTGCTGTTTTTTGAAGCAGGAAGGTTATGGACAGTGTTTTCTTTCTTAAATAGCCTTTGACTAGGGAGTTCTGATATTCCAAGTCTTTCGTCTTGTTCACACCGCATCATTACTGTTATTTTTATATAAAAAAGGGCGATTTATTACTTTCTCTGCATGCTTATGCTCTAAAAGAAACAGAGACTGTTTTTATCAATTAGCCTAACCCCAGATGACATCATTGAAAGAGTTATTTTCAGTTCAGGGCTTTATTGCCTGTTGGTTTTCTAGACATCTTCAGTTAAGACTGGAAGTGCCTACAAGTTTCCTTTCCTATCTTTCCCTGAGGTAAGAAAGAATGCTAACTTCAGTCTAGTGCTCCCAGAATTCCTTCGGAAAGCCTTACTTGCTCTGTTCTTAGAACCATGGCTAAAAATGTTAGGGATGAGTGTGAAAAATGAACAATGCCTTTCGTGGTCTCAGATAATTGTGGTTTCTCTCACGATGCCTTGAGCAGCAGCCTCCTCTGTTGGCAACCCTACAGAGTTCCTCTTTGGATGCCCAGTGATGTTTTTCAGCCATCCCTAGCCAAGGGGATCATTTGCTCTGATTTCAGATAAGCAGATAAAATAAACAGACTCTTGCCCAAGTGGGACCCGGTTTCTGCCACCTCTTGAAAGCCTCCTCTGGTCTTTGAATGGGTCCCATTGTTTATTTATTGTGCTTTTCACCCTTGCTTTACTAATGGCTTTCTTCTAAAGTGGCTTGACATCTCAGTTAACTGTCAATGGCCTCAATGTTTTCCCATAAATTGGGCCAGACTGACTGGCTTGTTTAAAAGTTAGGCAGCCTCCTATAAACTGTGGCCTATAAAAAATAAAGGACATTTATTAGGCGTTTTAAAATTTGTTTTCCTCGTTACAAAAATGTAAGGTCGCGATAGAAACATTGCTTTTATATTCTTTCTCGTGCTAGTAAAATTAAGTAATTGAATGCAGATTGTAGGGCCTACATTATAACTTAGTAGTTATAAGTTTTTAGTTAAAACTTGCTAGATATGTGGGCGTATTTTATTTTTGAATGTAATTCTGTTTAGGGTTATAGCGTGAAGAGTTTAGATGGGCAAACCTGTACTTAATGCAATGTTTTAATTTCAGATTTTTATTGTAATCTATTTATTTATTTAT
>LOJH01063431.1:0-10725 GCA_001685095.1 Ellobius talpinus
TTTTCCTTATCCATTCTTTGGTTGAGGGGCATTTAGGTTGTTTCCAGGTTCTAGATAACGTCTTTCAATACAGTGCTGACTACATTGAAAAATATCCTAGATCTTACAACAGCGTTGTAAATTATGAGGTCTCAGGCTCTAGAAGATATCAAGACCTAATAACTTGTATATCTTATTGATGAAAAGTTCAAGACATCAGATGAGTGACAGGTCACCGCCTTGAAACCTGCAGGAAGCCAAGATCCAAGAGTATATACATGCAGCAGGAAATTCAGCATTTCCTGCATTTGCTATCTTTCAATTAGCCTATTTAAAAATCATTTTATCACAATTATACTTTACCCTGTATCTGCATAGAATTGGTTCAGGACTTGTACCTGCCATCTGCTCAGAAAGAATCTAACAGTCATAATGGTTGGGTGTAGGAGGAGCCTGGGTGGAGGAGATCCACTGCCTGCCTCGGAATAGTCACTTTTAAATATGTATTTTGATAATACAGCACATCTAAGCTTTAAGTGACAGTCCCTATAGTCTATAGTCTTGGAAGCTCTGCCAAAGTCCATTCACACAAAGTTTCTTTCTTGAAGCCATGCTTCTGACATAATTTTAAAATACAACACTATCTCAGGGTTTTTTTTAAATAATCTTTCCTAGAAGTGTATATAAAGCTCATATTTATTTTCATGCTTGAGCAGAAGGTACAAACATATGTTATAGGAGGCTTTTAAAAATTAAAGTTGATCAGATAAAATAATTACATAGAATCTAAGCTAATCTGTGATCCTCTAAGCTTGACTAGCATTTCATTCTTACATTTATGTTTGTGTTTTGCAACTGTGAAAAATAATGAGTATTTCACTAATTTTGCAAATTGTTAATCATCTCAACCTTCCCTGGTTCATCTTCAAGTCCATTAAACTGGCAATCGCTGACATCTTTTATGCTGCATAGAATACTAGAGCTAGTTTAACAGCTGACACAATGAAAAATAATATTTTCTGTAAGGGAGTTATATGGGTCAACTCCTGTATTACAAGTGAATTTGTTTCTGCAAAATGAACATGTCAGGATGGAGACCTTCATTTTTTAATGTGGACAAGTCCAAGTTGTAATAGGGTGTACAGCCCTGTTACACCCCACCCTACCAACACATACTCCTTCACTCACAGCTTCAAATGGAATCATTAGAATTCAGAGCTAGCAAAAAGGAAAAAAAGTAAGAGTAGAGATAAATTTTCTTTTATTTTTGTGGTGATTATTCCATCCCCCTGCCTTGTGAGTATTAGTAGCAGCTGTCCACTCTCAATATTGACATAGCCTATGCTGCATGAGGATAGTAACACATAAGTATAAAGGACATGTGGGCCTTCCCTATCTGATAGGCTCTTTTAATTATGGCAGGCTCTCCTCCCCCCAAAGTAGGGCTTAATACAGCAACTTGCACATCAAGTAACTAAAAGTATGGACAACTTTTTTTTTATTTTTCCTATGGGGGGATTATTAATGGTCATGGACTATGCTAAGGACTTAATATGTATGAATACATTTAATCTGAATAATTAACTGTGCCCATTTCATTCAGGGAGTATCTGAGTTTGGAAACATTAAAGTTATTTGATTGAGGTCAGGTGGGTAATGATGGGGTTCAGGTTATGTTATTCAGAAAAGACATTTTAGACTGAAGTGTTACAAGACATCTGGGAGCTGTCTTGGAGCAAGCTAACACTGCCATCAGAGGGCTCCCGTTTGTGTGTGTGGTTTTTCAGGACAGGGCTTCTCTGTGTAAGAGCTCTAGCTATCCTGGAACTCACTCCATAGACCAAGTTGGCCTCAAATGCACAGATTTGCCTGCCTCTGCCTCCTGAGTACTGAGATTAAAGGTGTGTGCCACCACCACGCAGCCAGAAGAGTCTCTTCTAAGAATAAAGCATCGCATCACTATCTTTTCAGTTGGGGAAGCGGAGAAAGCCTACTGAATGGGCCTTGCTAAATTTTCCTCGAATTCACCACTCTTAGTTTTCCTGGTAAATTTTTCTTTAGATCTCCATTCTTCACCAAATTCAGTATAAGAATTCTTGAATTTAAGTGTTCCTTTGGGTACTCATTTCCCTATAAAGAATCCTGCGTGATAGAATTCTTATATAACACACATTTACGTTTTTCTCATGTTGCTACAATTGATGCAAGGCAGAGAAACAGTGCTTTCTCTTTTTGATCTTTTCTTACGTATTCCTGACCCAAGAATTTAGAATGATAAGTGCAAAGTTGCTTCTACTCCTATGTAAACAAGTGGTAGCTGCATTTAAAGCAAAAAGTTAAATGTTTGAAATTTTGAAATTTATTTTGAATTGTTTAAATAATGAAGGAAGTAGAGTTAAACAGGTTGGATTCAAGAAAGTCATCTGATGGACATAATAGTTATAAAAATGCTGAGGGACTCTATGGTATCTTGATTCAGAAGGAAATGACAAATTCAAAAGAGCAAAGCTAAGACTATGTTAAAGAGCAATGTCTGCATCACAGTGATCTTATCCTTGCCTTCTTTCCCCAGCCTCATTTGCTACTAAAGAGACTTAAAATGTTAAATAATAGGATTTCTTTAGGAAAAAATTCCTAATCCATAACTTTTAGAGCAGAGGTTTTCAATATTTGGATCTAGGACTACTAGATTTTTTTTTAAACTCTAGGGCCACATAAGATCTACTGAATGGACTCTCTGAGAATGGAGTATAGGTCTTATCTTTCTTTAAATGAAAGATTTAGGTGAATTTCTACTTGTTTTTTGTTTGTTTTGAGGCAGTCTTTCTATAAAGTGCAGACTTGTCTGAACTAGCTCTAGTGAGCATAGTCCACTGTTGGTTTAGAACTTCCAATTATCTTGCTTTGGTTTTCTGAGTTCTTAGATTCAACTAGACTTGAAAAGCATTGGTTTAAAGAAAAAAATCAATATGTGACCTCACGGGGTTCCACTCAGATATAAAAAATATATTAAAATAACTTTTATTTTTTGCTTTTTTGAGACAGAGTTTCTTTTTGTAGCCCTGGCCGCCCTGGAACTCGCTCTGTAGACCAGGCTGACCTCAGACTCACAGAGATCTGTCTCTGCCTCCTGAGTGCTAGGAGTAAAGGCATGTGCTACCATATCCAGCTAAGAATATATTAAAATGGTTTTTTAAAGTTAAGGAAGTACAATGTTGTAAGAATGACCAGGCCTCTTCTCACATACTGACAGTCACCCTACCGAAACTCTGTTTGTAGATCTCAAGCTCACCAATTTGCTGGTGCCGGGACATCTCACCTGGGAATGCCACACTGATTCCCATCCCTTTCCCTGCCTCCAATTGGGAATCAGAGCTCCTGGATATAGTGGTAAAGTGAGCATCCATGTCTTGTGAAGGTCCCCCCTTCAAAAAGGTAAGAGACCTCCCTTGCCTTGTGGGCTCTATTTCTCTTTGGAAGCCCCATCATGCTGTATCTATCTCTGGTGCATGGGCCTGAACTATCCTCTGAGCTACAACCATGCTACTGACCCTTAGTCTGTTTGTATACAGTGTCAATAAACTCTTCTAATAACATCCCTGTTTCCAAGAAATCCATTTTAGTGTCCTCTTGAACTTCCTGCCTCATCTAAACCATCGCATAGAAACACCATAATGGTCTACAAGTTAATCTATGACCACTGATGTGCTTGACAGGGCATTAAATACCCATTTTTCCTGCCTTGATGTCATCTCTCCCATTATACATTAAATGATGATGGAAATATAAATAATCAGTCCCAGATTCAAGAGTAATGTCAATCCAGTCACAAGTGCCTTTCAATAGGGTTCTTCATATCCAGCAAACGTTTATTAAGCTGATGAATAACAGAATCTCATACAATATTCACCTAGAAGCTTTATAATCATTTGATTTAAATTTGTCAAGAAAAATATACCGTAGAATAAGCATACAAATTTTCTATGAAAGGGTTCTGAGGTGAGAGAAAGAATAAAAAGGAAAGGAATCCTTCCAATCCATTCTATAAGGTCAGCATCCTCTATATCCAAGTCAAATAAAAGTATTACAGAAAAGAAAAATGTAGACAATCATCTTTGCTGAAAACAGGTGCAAAAATTCTCAAGAAAATATTATCAAATCAAAATCAATAAATTTAATAGCAGCTAAAAGACATTATACATAATCATGAAGATGATTTATCCCAGATGTAAATATGTTTCAATATACACATGTGGAGAAATGCAATATATTGTAGCAATATAATGAAGGAAGAAAGTCATATCATGATCTCAGAGAACACAGGAAAACCATTTGACAAAATTTAATAATGATTCATAAAGAAAACTCTCCAAAAATTCAATATAGAAGGAACGTACCTTAACAAAATAACAGTCATTTATGATAAACTCATAACTTACATCATTCAAATGGGAAGAGGATATTGACCCTCTAAGATCAAGAACAAGACAGACACTCTACCACTCATTAAATAAAATGTTAAAAGCATTAGTCATAGCAAAAAGAAAAGTGAAAGAAACAGAGCATTCAAACAGGAATGGAGGAACTCAAATGGTCCTTGCTTATAGATGACATGGTTTTATAGATAGATAGATAGATAGATAGATAGATAGATAGATAGACAGACAGACAGACAGACAGACAGACAGACCTAAAGACTCGAAAAAAAGCTTTTAAATATATAACAAATTCAGAGAGGTCACAGAGTTCAACATTCACTGTACAAAGTTCAATAATTTTGATACACCAGTAACAGAACTATTGAGAAATAAAGAAAACAATCTCATTCACAATAGTTAACAAAAACACAAACCCATAAATTTAATTCAAGAACTAGATGGTGTCGACAGTGCAAACTACAAAACACTGATGAAATAAAATAAGAACACACATGCAAAAATGGTAAGATGTCCATGGACCGAAATAATACTGTCCAAAATGTCCATACTACCCAAGGAAATTCCTATCAAATGCCAATGACATTCTTCATAGTTTTAGAAAAAATAAAAAAATAAAAAATAATATGGGAGCACAAAAGACCTGAAATAACCAAAACATCATCAGCAAGAACAAAGCTGGGAACATTTATCACACCTAACTTTAGCACTAATAACCAAAACAATGGAATTCTGATATAAAAGCAGAGAAAATAAACAATAAAAAGAATCCAAATATTAAAGAAATAAATTCACATCTAAGCCAACTGATTTCAACAAAGACAAAAACAACAACAACAACAAAAAACTTTGAGAAAAGAGTCTCTTCAATAAATGATGCTATAGTGCTGAGGAGATACTTCAGTTACTGCAGCAGTTAAGAATAGCCCCTGAAGACTAATATTTGGATGCTTAGGAGGCACTGGGAGATGTGGACTTGTCAGAGTAGGTGTGGCTTTGTTGGAGGAAGAGTGTCACTTGGGGTGGGGTAGGGGTTTCAATGCCTAAGCCAGACTTTCTCTTCTTGCTGCCTGTAGATCAGAATGTAGAACTCTGTTATTTCTCCACCTGTTTCTCTCTGCCTGAATGCCACCATGTTTCTTGACATGATTAACATGATTAACAATGGACTAAACGCTGAACTGAAAGCCAGCCTCAATGAAATGTTTTCCTTTATAAGAGTTGCCATGGTCATGGTGTCTCCTCACAAAAATAGAAACCCTAACAAGAGAGCTAATCAAGTGCTTGCCATGTGAATTTGAGGACCTGAGTTCAGTCTCCTAGAGCACACACACAAGACCTGAGAATGTGACACGGTGTCGGGAGGAGACAGGCAATCATTAGGTCTTACAACCTAATTGGTGAGCTCCAGATCAGTGACAGACCAAGCTAAGTGACACCTGAGGAATGACGAATGACTCCTGACCTCTGATCTCTACATGTGCCCAAACACATGTATGGAAATACACATATACACTTGTACACACACACACACAGAGACACACACACTCGGTGCTGTGAAAACCTGAATATCTATATAAAGAAGAAAGAAAATGGACTTCTTATGTCTCACCATGTGAAAAAAATCACCTCAAACTCTATCAAAGACTTACATGTAACACCAGAAACTCAGGGGAACAAACGGGATATGCTTTAGGGCACTGGTCTGGACAAAAACTTTTTTCTTTGTATATAGCCTCATATATTGGCAACAAGACCAAAAACTGACAAAAGGATGTTCTAGCGAGTTAAAATACTTCTGAAAACTAAAGAAACAATCAAAAGAGAAAGGAAGCCTACAGAATGGGAAAAAAAAACCCTGCAAAAGTATTTATCTCACAGGGATTAATCTCCAGGATACATAAAGAACACATACAGCTCAACGTCAATAAAACCAAATAATTCAATTAAAGAGGGGAAAATGACATAAGTAGATGTTCATTATAAGAACACATACAAATAGCCTAAGGTACATGGCAAAGTTCAACATCACTAGTCACTGGGGAAATATAAATCAGGCCATAGTAAGATGTCACCTTATCAGTTAAAATGGCAACTATGAGACAGACAAAAATAAACAGTGGTTAGATTACTTGCTGTTCTTTTAGAGAACTGGAGTTTCCATCTCAACACTCAAGCTGGGTATCTCACTGCTGCCTGTAACACCAGTTCTAGGTGATCTGAAGCCCTTTTCTAGCATCCAAATGCACCTGTATCTATGTACAAACACCTCCAGACATAGAATTTAAAATTAAAATAAATCATTTAAAAATATAACAAATGCTGGTACAGCTGTGGAAAAAGTGGAGCTGTTGGTAGAAATGTAAATTTGTGTCCATTATAGAAAATACTATGCAGGGTCTCAAAAAACAACTAAAAAACCCAACTAACTAAAACTAGAACTACCACATGATCCACGGTGGTATCAGTCAAAGGACAGAAATCTGCATGCTGAAGGGACATCTGCACTACAATGTTTTTGCAGAACTGTTCACAGTAGCCAAGAGATGACATCAACCTAGGCAGGTATCAAATGATGAGTGTCACACACACACACACATACCCACCTCCAACATAATATTTGGCCCTAAAAAATAAAATTCTATCATCTACAGTAATGTGCTAGAGATTATGAAGTAAGTCAAGCTCAGAGAGACAAATACCACATGTCCTCATGTAAATATAGAAGCCAAAATATTATTCACAAAGAAACTGGCAATAGAATAGTGGTACCAAAGTGAGGCCTGGTGTCATGTGAATGCCTGTAACTCCAGCACTTAGGAGGTAGAGATAGGTGGATTAAGAATTTAATACCAGAAGTCTGGGCTTCATAAACACACACACACATGAGCAAATAATATAAATCTGTTCTAAGAAAGTATTTAAGCTTTAGCCATCTAAAATTCCTTTTTAGTTTAGGGTTCTCATAGGCATGAAAATATTAATAAATTCATGTTTTATCCTATTAATATCAATTGTCCATTTATTTCAAAAGACTCCATGGATTTCCCTATACTTGCATAAATTAACCAGTGCTATCTCCATAGCACCCTTTACTGTGGTTCTGTTATGGCTTGTGTCATGAAGATTCATGTGCTAAAGCTTGGTCTGAAACCAGCACTAAAACTGTGGAGCATTTAAGAGATAGGACATAATTGGGTCCTGGGTCCCTAGTCTCAGGAAGAATGAAGCTGGTCCTGTGGTGTGAACTGTGACTGCAGTGGAGCATTAGTTCCTGCTGGAATGGGTTGTCATGAAGTGTACTCAGTTGTCTCACTTTCTTCTATGTTCTGTCTCACATGGCCAGTTTCCTTTCTACTTTTCTGCTATTTTGTGACCCCGCAAGGCACCCTCACCAGAATGATTGCACTATGGTCTTTGAACCCTAAAGCTATCATAATTATGAATTCATTCAATTTTCAAACTATTCAGCCTTAGATAGTGTTACTGTGACACAGATGGACTGGGATACCTTTCATTCCTCACTATCTCCACCTTCCAAAACATCTATAAGTCTTTCCATGCCTATTTTCAAACACTATCTTGAATTTGATCTCTTTTTCCATATTCACATTTATTACCTTAGCACAAGATAGTATTATTTCCAGTTTTGTGTGCTGAAATAACATCTTAACTATTGCAGTGGTTTGAGAGAAAATGGTCCCCAAAGGGAGTGGCACTATTAGGAGGTGTGGCCTTGTTGGAGTATATGTGGTCTTGTTGGAGGAAGTGTGTCCCTGTGGAGGCAGGCTTTGAGGTCTCATAAATGCTCAAGATACTGCAGTGATATTTCATTTGTATTTTAATAAAAAGCTTGACTGAAGTTCCGTGAGTAAAACAGCTGCACTGATCAGTCTTACAGACCAGGCAGCAGTGACCACACCTTTAATCCAAGTGCTCACACTGGTTTGCCATAGAAACCGGGTGGTGGTGGTGGTGCACACCTTTAATCCCAGCACTAGAAAGGAATATAAAATGAGAGGAGACAGCTCTCACACACAATCTCATTCTGAAATTCCTGGAGGCAGGGTCACCATTTTTGACTGAGGTAGAGATGAGAGCCAGGGGCTGATTGTTTTGCTTTTCTGACCTTCAGGTTGAACCCCCAAATCTGACTTTCGGTTTTTATTAATCACGCTACAAGATACTTGCCCAGTGTCTCAGACCACTTCCTATTGCCTGCAATATGTAGGACTCTTAGCTGCCTCTCCAGTGCCACGTCAACCTGCACATGGCCATGTCCCACCATGATGATAATGGACTGAACTCTGAACTCTAAGCAAGCCACCACAATTAAATGTTTTCCTTTATAAGAATTGCTGTGGTCATGGCATCTCTTCACAGCAATATAAACCTATTAGATTCCATGTTTCTATGGCTATCCTTTTCAATCTATATCCTATACACCAGCTCTCCTCAATCAAAATGATGCCCTAAAAGCCAAAACTCAGGTGAAACTTCTACTTGCTTAAAACTTATAGTTTCCTGATGAACTCACACACACACACACACACACACACACTCACACACACACACACACATACCACTTTGCTTATAAGTTCTTATGGACTTGGCTTCTGACCACAGTTCTTCTCTCCTACTTCCTACTACCTTACTAAACACCAGTCACACCGGCCTTCTTGAACATATAAAAACTCTCCTTCCTCAGAGCCTGGTACTTATTATTGTTTTGATCTTTATATAATTAGTTTTAGAGTACCGTTCAGCTTTAATTTTGCTTGGCTGACAGAGGTCTTCTCTTACGTACTGGAAAATGCAACCCAGTAAATTTTCTTGTATTAGTTCACAACATCCATCACTACGCATGACTTTCTCTTCTTTCTTAAATATTATCTCTCTGCCTAAGGAATACTGGGCTATCAGTGCAGGTCCCAGTAGAAAGAAGGTACATCTTTAAAAACCCTTTCTTTCCAGGCAGTGGTGGTACACACCTGTAATCCCAGCACTCAGGAGTCAGAATCAGGTGGATCTCTATGAGTTCGAGGTCAGTCTGGTCTGCAAAGCAAGTTCCAGGATAGACAGAGCTTTTACACAGAGAAACCCTGTTTTGATGAGGAAAACAAAACAAAACAAACAAACAAAAACACTTCTGACAAGATAATGGAAGGAAAGAACATATAAATAAGATTCTTGCCATAGCAGATTCTAGTCATTGATTTATTTTTACTTTTAAAGTATTATAATTTTACATGGCTTTTGAACTTTCTTTTAGCAAGCAAGAATCAACTAAAATGACCCCTTGACATTTATAAAATTAGTATTCATTTTTCTCTTCCTCAGATACTCCACAGGGAAATGACACAGTAAACTGTGGGTTTACTTGGGAATGACTGAGTTACTTCTGTGTAGCAGATGCTAAGTACGCTTCAGTTATAGTTTCTTTCCTTTACAATACTAAATGTTCTTATAGCAAGACAATTACTTTGTTTTAATTTCACAAATAAACTGAGTTAAAAAAAGTCATAGTAATATAAAGAAACAGAAAACTTTAAAGCATTTTGAAATGTATCCTTCTTGAATGTTGTTTATTTCTCCCTGGTATCCATGTTTACACACACTAAATAACTTAGTTGATTTAACCCAGTTAAGTGCAGTGATTCCTTGAGAATGTAAAAACTGATACCAAATAGTTCACTCCCCAAAAGGCTATTTTATTAACCTATAACCATCATAAGGACTAGCCACTGAAAAATAAAAAGACCATTTCAGACATGGAATTAGCCAAGTCCCTCTGAGTTTGGTACAAAATAGAAATGTTTCTAAATTCAACAATAAAGTTACCATAATGTTGACATTTAAAGTGTTCTGTGAGCTTTGGATAATACATGTTACTGTCAATTAGTTTAGAAAAGAGAAGGAAAGCAAGCACACAAAACAGACTAAGACAGCAAGAGGAATAAACAAACTCAAGAGTTGTAGTCTGCATCAGCAGTGTCCCTGCTGCTGTTGCTGGTAAGACCTTTGAGAAGTGGAGTCTAGTGAAAGGTCTCTTTCAGTCACTGGGCATACGACCTTGAAAGAGCTAAGGAGACCAAAGTCCCTTCTCTTGTTCTCTTTTGCACTCTGGCCTCTAGCTTTGCCACTATGCTACACAGTCCTGCTAGGATCTACAGAGCATTCCGTGGGAAAGGCAGTGGGGCCTCAGCATCTGTCACCATTGCACAGCTTGTGGTCTGTACAAAAGTGAAGTGGTGCAGGTGTTTGATGGAGGAGGGTCATCTGTCTATGTGTTACTTTCATTGGTTAATAA
>LOJH01063432.1:0-10725 GCA_001685095.1 Ellobius talpinus
TTATTAACCAATGAAAGTAACACATAGACAGATAACCCTCCTCCATCAGAGAGGTGCTCTACTGTGGCTTCTCTTAATCACATGGGCATAGAACACCCCACCACACACAAAGCCCTGTGGGAAACTGACAGGCACAAACAAGTCATAGGCTCCCCTTTTAGTTTCTTCCAACACTCTGTCATTTGTCTAACCTGTTTCCAAAGATCTAAAAACGTTTTCAAATCCCTGGCTCTTGGGTATGGAGGGGATTGGTTTGTAGTGTGGCCTTTGTGTGGGACCGTCTTGTTAGTCCAGCTTACTCATGGCTGTAGATGGAGGAGCATTACTAAGTTTCCTCTGGGGAACCTCCACTTTTCTCCCTTTCCCTGAGGCGAAATGACCTCTGCATTTGCTCCAATTGCCTTTTAGCTATTGAGCAAATGCTCTTATTTGTCTTTTCTCAGAATAAACATTGAGTGATACTAGGATGCATGGACAGACTCTCAGCCTCTCAGCTGTACAGATGTTAAGATACCTGTAGATTTAAAAGATATGTGTGTATGTATATACATATATACATATATATATATATATTAGTTCTGAGTTAATATATTAAAGAATCTTCCTGTACCCATTCCCCCTTATTGCCCAGGGGTAGTGTAAGCCATTCTGCTGAAGAGAGCTATCTGGAGGGAGGCGAGAAAAATAAGCACCCTAATCTAAGATTTATGTGCACTTTTTGAAAAGCCTTATCAAGCTTGCTTTTCCCGTTTAATCTTGAGTTCTTTTCATAATGTCATATCTTGATTTTATATTCTTTAATGTGCCATATTTTTCTGCACAATAGATTTTAAGCTAAATTGGCCCAAAACAAGAAGGATGCTGAATGCTTTTTGTAACCATGGAAACATCTCTGGGCACTTACCGAGGACCTGGCTGCCAGTAGTAAATGTAACAGAGAAAATAGACACACTTCGTTTAGCAGTTGCTGATGATTAAGAGGCGGGGAGAGTACTTACAGTGACATCCCAAGATAGGCTTTTTGGTTTAAAGACCCAAATCCAAACACAGACTTCTCATCAGAAAAGCAGCTGTGACACCCTTGATATGTCACAGGAAGGAGTTCTCATCATGTTCGAAAAACATCTTTGTTTTCAGCTTCTCACTTGGGAGTTATGTGTGTGTGTGTGTGTGTGTCTGTTTTTTTAACTACATATATTTGTTTCCAAGAAATATGCTTTCTATTTCCTGAAATAGCCTGCTAATGGAATTAATGTGCTTCAAGTCCATTGCCATATAGAACTTTAGAAACAATCTTTGGTGAGATGGAATGTATTTAAAAGATAGAACAGCAGGTTTTGAGAGTGTGGTGACATAATTGGACTTTCTAGCCAGGTTTCTGTACTAGGGTAAGGTAATGTGGAAGGGAAAAAAATTCCACCTTGTTTCTTAGTTTGTGGCTAATGTCAGCGTCATGGATGGAAGGCCTTGGGACGGATGGCAGCAGTTAGGAATAAATGGTGGCAGATATTACAGTGCAGCCAATTCAACCTCAGCCAGGCTCCGTATTTCCTGTAGGATGTGTGCCTACATGAGAGCTGTCTCATCCTCCCCTTTCTCCCTTTCATTGCAAAGCTGGACCCTTGCATTGCCATTGCACGAGTGCGATCCTGAAAGCAAGCCTGCCCCACATCAAATTTGTCTTCATTTGTTCGCCTTGGTTTCACAGCATTTGCCAGTGAAGTCTTTGTTATCCAGAATCAGCTAGGAAAAAAATTATTCTGCTACACTCTGAGAATCTATCTTCTGGAAGCTTTAGAACTCAATTTCCTTGATATTCTGTTCCGCACATTTTAGAAGAGCTAACCATTAGTGATGTTCAAGGAGCTGGCCTGTGCTTTTCAGATCTTGGCACTGAAGGCAAGGACATTGCTGCTGCTTCTGTTAACCTGTTTCTGGAATTTCATGTCATTCTTTGAGGAAATGTCACGGACCTAACAAATTTTTAAATAGACAGAAATTTGGGGCTGGAGAGATGGCTCAGTTGTTAAAGACTAGGCTCACAGCCAAAAATATAAGAAATTTTGAAGGTCTAACTTATGGCCAAGATCAAAGTATGGACCCTGTGTTTCCCACCCTGTTTTCTGTGTGTTGCTATGATAGGATGCTGGGTAAATAGAAGGGTAGGTCTAAGCAGCATAATAAAGCTTTTGTCCACTAGTTTTCCATGGTCACAGTTATTAGGAATGGATTAGAAGAATTTAAGGCAAGTTACAACCCAAGTAAGTTTGAACTCTATTTTATTAGTTTTCAGGGGATCACAAATTCTTCTGTACTCATGGAATCAGTCAGTGAAAACTGTTGCCAAGTTTACCCCGCCCCTGTCATGTATCCAGGGGTGCCCTTATTTTCAGTTAGCCAGCTTAAAGAGGAGGCACTGGAGCCGGGAACCACCAGCTTCCTGAAATGTCTTCATGCTGAGGAAAACTCTTGCTTGGTGTGTGTTTATACCATGGCTATGCATGCACAGTCCCCATCCCCTCTGCCAGTGTCTCCTCTGTCACAATCCCCTCCTTTCTCCACTGAGACCCCTTCAGATCCACACCTGGGGCTCTTGTTTCGACAGGAGAGTCGTACGCTGGGAAGCATGTCTGCACTGTGATTTAAGCTGTGCTTCTTTCTGGGGTTCCTTGTGATGATGTCGAGGGGAAGTCGGGTCCCTACTAATGGAGTTCTGAGCACCCTTTATATTTCTTAGTCTTTAAATCCGCTTGTGAAACATTTCAAAAGCATAGGAAAATACAGAGGACTATCACAAATCTGTCACATAACTTGGCCATGTTTTAGCATTTTGCTATATTTAATTCAGATTTATTATAAAGCAGCCATCTAGGCCAGATGGAAATAAAGTCCCCTGAGAGAACCTCTTTGCTTTTTACTTTTCTCTACTCACTAAGGGTGGAACAGATCTATATTTGGGGATTATGATTTCAACTGTGTTTTTATTCTTCTGCTGACCATCATATGTATCTGTGAGTTCTATATGGGATGCTTGTGTGACTGCATGTGCATGGAGAAGAGAGGAACCTCAGGTGTCATCCTCAGGAATACCACCTCCCTCCCCTGAGACATGGTTTCTCACTGGCCTGGAGCTTGCCAAGGAGGTTAGACTGGCTGCCTAAAGAACCCCAGGGATCCTGTCTTTGTCTTTTTAGTGCTAGGATTACATATATGTCGCCACAGCCAGAAACACATAATCTTGCATGTTTCCAAAGCTTATACATGCTATCATATTGGACATACCCTGTAACTTGCCTTCTCCTCCCATTCACTGTATGTTTGGAGTCATAAGTATGTATGCAGATTGGTTGATGTCATCCGATCTTGTAGTGTTAGTTAACCGTTCATTAAGCTATTCTTCATGCCTTGCCGGGACTGCTAACAGTTTGCTAACACGAATATCTCTGTGAACGTGTACATCGGAGTTCATTTTTATGGAGACACAATCCTAGTTCAAGTCTTTCTTAAACTAGATGTTTCTTCCCTGGTTGTTCTTTGAATAAGTTGCCAGTGCCTCTTGCTTTTTCCTCGGGTGTTTCAAATTGGTTCCTGTTCCCTGGTAGCCAAGAGAGTTGTAATCAACAGAGTACTTTAGTCACTTAAAGAATCTGACTTTTAGAAGTTGTGCAGTTTCCCACAGCCTGTAGTGAATAAGTGATTGAAAACATGAATCAGTGGTATTTAATTTAGGGGATGTACAGGATCCTTTGAAGTGTAAAATGGTCTCACTCGTATGGCTGTCCAAAGGTGAGCTAAACAAGGACATCGTGGACAGCCCACAAAGCCTCAACCTGACATACAGACCGATAGACAAGGAAAGCTGGGAGCAGGAGAGGTGATCTTCTCCAAGGAAAAGTACACTATTGGTTGTTCACTGTACTATGGTCAGCCCTGAACACATATGTACACATAACATTGTATGGCCTGACCAGGTTATACTTAGGGATCTGTATGAATATACCTACATATACATGCAATGGCAATTAGTGAAAAAAGAGGCCATGAATTTGAAGGAAAGTGGGAAGGGGTAAATGGGAGGGTTTGAAGGGAGGAAAGGGAAAGGAGAAATGTATTATAATCTTAAAAATAAAATAAAAAGTAAGTTATGAACTTATCTGCAAAAATTCAAGGGAGAATACACTATTTGAAATGTGTGTGGAATGTCACGGGTATATGGACCTCCTGAAATTCATCCATGGTACTAAGATTAAAATCTACTGAATTAGAAAGAGTAGGCTGTTGATAATATCTCAGGGGCTCCTACGGTTTAGATCTAGGATGTCCTCTGAAGTTCTGTGTGTCAAGTTCCCTAGCTTGATTCCAGTAAGGTGGTGTAACCTTTAAAGAGGTAGGCTGCCCTAGGTTGTTGGTGGTATGCCTTGAAGGATACTGGAACCTCAGCCCCTTTATGGTTGTGCATTTGCCCTTGAAGTGAGCTGGTTTGCTTCACTAAGTCCTCTCTGCCACTATAAGCTTCCTCACTGCAGCCAACTGACTGTCCTGAAACCTCCAAACCCACGATCCAAGATCAGCCTTCTCTTTCCAACTTGATCATTGCATGTGCTTGTTACAGTAATGGAGCCAGGGCCGACACAGGCAAGTCATCCACTGTGCTAGTTTATTTTTTTTTCTCCTAAGAAAGTAAAATTGGAGATAGGCAGGAAGATTTGTATTGGTTCTTAGATTGCTGTCTCTGCTCACATCCATTCCTCTGCTTTGAATGTTTGGGATTAGAATCCCAAAAGTTGGATTCATTTTGAAAGAACATCCTCCTGTCTTGTGCTAAGAAGAACATTAAAGGGGCATTGAGAGATGGAGTTGGGGGTGTGTGGGGAGTTGCTGTTTCATTCACTGCTCCTATTCTTGGTACCCCAGTAACCACCCTGTTGTTAGCAGTTCACGCTGGCAGCCTCAGAAGCACCCAGTTTCCCCTCCTTTGATGATGGCAACCCACTTCTGAGTTTCTGTCTTGCCAGCAGCAGGTGACACCCCTCAGTTGTCTCTGCTTTATGTGTGTGGGGCCTTGCCTCATTCCTGAGCTGCTGGCTTCTGCTAACTTTGACTGCTTCCCTCTGTTTCTCTAGTCCAGGCAGGGGTAGAAAATTGCTTCCTATGGTTACAACTCTTCATCTACTTGGTGTTCTTTCTGCGAATTCAGTTTTTACTATTTGTGAAGCCACTTCTCGCTGTTAAGTTCCATCTGTCGAAATAGTTCCTTCTTTCCTGACCAAACCTTGGCCATCATGACAGTGAAAGTGTCATCTTGAGGTAAAAATAGTCCGTATTAGCTGTGCAAACGCTAGAACCTTCAGGTTGACTGAGACTTTACAGAGATGAGTGCAATAAAGAGCTAGGTTTTATTCATATCTAACCACCACTAGCTAACTAAACATAGTGTGCTTGTTAATATGTGATGTATAGAAAAACAAGGAGAATAAGGAGATACCAAGTGTGGGTAAGTGTTCTTCTGTATAGGTTTGCCTTATATTTTTACATAGAATAACCTCTTAGGGAGTATCTAAGTAGAGATTTAAGCAATGGAGAAAAGGTGTTCTGTGGATACCTGAGAAAAGAAAAATATTCTGTATAATAAAGTAAATGGGTCTAGATGGGATGGGGTGAATATGCTTGGTAGGTTGATTCTATATGTGCCTTACCCAAGCTTCTCAGGTTGTATTCATAACTGTACCTGCCCAGTTGTTGCTCAGACATTTCTACCATCTTTGATATTTCCTAATTGTCTCCTAAATTCTTGCTTAGAAACATTGGGTGTGAAATTATTACAGGAGACATTTTCATTCAAACATTGCAAGAACTTTTATACCATTTCGAAATGATTTCATTGGCGGAAAAGAAATCATTCTGAAGCTGAGACCTGCAGTGCTGCGTTCATCTTCTCTGTATCATAGCATGCTTCAAAAGCAGGATGAAACCATCACACTTTTACTGGGACTCCCTCGCCTCTGCTCTCTTTCCATCCTGCAGAAAGGAGCGGTGATTAAACCTATGTTCAGAAAGATGGCGAGCTGTCCTCTGCTATGTAAGCCCATAACGAGAACTGACTCTCATCTGAGTCTGGCTGAAACAGTTTGTATGTGAGCCAGCATTTCTCATCCTTCTGTTTCTAGTTGCAAAGTTGGACTCAACCATAAAAGGCACTATGACTTTTGCCTCAGGAATGGCACTGTTTCCCACCTGAACTGACCATAAACCACATGAGGAACTTCTCAGTTTCTTGTAAACAACAACAGGGAGTGAGCTCAAATAACTGATCAATCTTGGTGTAAGTTAGTTTTATGAGACCTTTATCTAGAAGTTCAATTCTTCTTTGGGATATAGTCTCTTTTCTTCTATTTCAAAGTTCTTGTCTATCTTTCCCTCTGGGTTGGCTCCATTCTCAAGATGCATGATAATGAGATGACTGATAAATACTCATATATATATACACATATATATGTATATATATACACATACGTATATAGTTACAATTTGGTAGAGAAAAATATCCCCACTTTTTGGAAATTAAAAATATTAATTTTGGAATCCACCACCTGGTCTGATTTGCTTGATTGGATTTGAATTATGTGGTGCATATTAATGATATCTAAAATCATGAGAGTGTGATGCTCTGATTAGCCAGGCCTATGTCTTACGCCACCTCTGGAGATGGAAGTAAAGAACCCTTTCCCTGAAGCGTAGTCTGAAAGCAAAGTGAGGCAAATACAGATTCTAGAGGCTGGGAGAAGAGATGTTGTCTTGCACAAGCAGCTATGTTGGAGGAGTCGATGTCTTTCGTGGGCATTGCCCCTGTTCTCAGTTTAGATTTTGGTTTGGCTTACGAGTTAGTTTCAGGAATAGGTCTAGTTTCCTGTGTCATTGCCGGTGCTGTTATGTCACCACAGGTGCCAGAAGCATCTGCCTTCTATTGCATGTCTGCCAAACCAGGCAAAGCAATACTTTATCTGCTGCCTTGTATCATCTGTCATTGCTGATTTAGTTTTTGGCTCCTCTGGACATTAGAAAATGCCCTCCACACCTTTCCAGGCTGAGGTGATTACACAGAATCTGTTTTAGTTAGCTACAGCCGTGTAACAGATCGTTCAAAAACTTAGTGGCCTATGCAACACACATTTGTTTTGGTTCCTGTGGACAGGGGTCTGGGTATATTCTAGCTGAGTCCTTTGCTCAGGTGTCAGAATCCTGCAAGAAAAGAACAGCTGGTTTGTATTCTTACCTGGGCTTTGGACAGGAGGAAAATCCACTGCAAAACTCTCTCAGGTTCCTGGAAGAAAGGATGCCCCTGCAGACACAGAACTGAGAGCATTGGACTCCCTACGTGCAACTCCTAGAGGCCACCTACACCCCCTTCTGCAAGATAGTTGCTTACTTCGTCAAGAGAGTCTGGGAGCATGAGGAATGCCATGTTATGTAATGCAGTCATCGGTGGGGCATCCTGCCACAGTTGTCATTTTCTACTGGTCCAAGCAAATCAAAAACATCATCATGGAAGGCAGGGGGACCAACGCAGATGTGAAGAGTGGAGTGTAGACTATGGTGGTCTGCCTATTATTGGATCCTACGTTGGCCTTTTAAAGGGAGAAATGGCATGAAAACACTGCTAAAATATCTTTATATGAGTTATTTGTTCTTGTGTGTTTTTTTTTCAGTGTGGAAAATGGTATTTTTATCTTGAAAGGCAACTGCTATTTTATCTTGTCTGTTCTGCAAATGGTACATTCAGGATCCGTTCTTAAGAAGCCTTTGGATAGAAGTTAGATCTGTGGACTCAAATTGGTTTTGAAATCGTAAGTAGTGTAAAAAGAAGCAGATTTCACAGCAAAAGCTAACATTGGCACATGGTTTCTTATGGAAAATCCCCAAGCTGGGAGACTATGCCATAAGTCTTTATTGCTTTGGTAGAGCATTTGAGGTAAAAACTGTCTCAATTGATAATACAGTACTAATAAATACAGCACTGATAGGTACTTGCTAAACTGTACCTAAAGTTATGGGATAGATATGTTACAAACATTATATTTTAAAATTGTTATCATAAACTCTCAAAGTATAAGCAGGATAAGATAGATTATTATTTCTTCTTTAAAATAAAAAAAATAGGTAAGTAATTTTCTCAGTATCTCCAGTGATAAAGCAGTCGGGGTTCCAAACAACATGTATCTAACTCACATCAAGGCTGTTGTCTGGAAATGGGATGAAACTCGCCCATTTCCATCTCTTGGTTAAAGACTAACTCAGTAGCAGTTACTGGCAACAAAGAAATTTCTTGGCATTATACTTTTTTCTTAAATAAACCTTCATTTTTATTATTTTTGTATATATGATTGTGTATGTGTGTGTGTGTGTGTGTTCCATATGCCATGGCTCTCAGGCAGAGACGAGAGTACAACTTTGTACAGTATATTCTCCCCTACTTTTATATGAGCCCTTGAGATGGAACTCAGATTGTCCGGCTTGAGAAGCAAGCACTTTCCTGCTGAGTCATGTCACTGACCCCAGCATTATAGTTTCTGCTAGTTAGCTTAACTAAGTTTGTGGTTTAAGGAATTCATGGGGAACATCTCCTCTCTCTTCCTTATTTCTTATGGTCTGAATAAGAAATGTCCCTCACCGGCTTGTGTGTTAAGGCCTAGGTCCCCATCGTGTAGTGCTATTTTAGTGAAGCTCTGAGAACTTTAGAACAAGATAGCCTACCTGGAGGAGATGTCATTGGAGGGAAGGGTCTTGGAGGCATCTCATTCCCGGCCCTTTCTTTCTCTCTGCTTCCTGTCTTTGTGGAGGTGGACAGCTTTGCCACATACTTCTCTACCCATGTTGTTCTGCTCAAGTTCATGAAGCCAAGTGACCACACACTGAACCTGCTGAAACAACACAAGCAAATGTTTTGCTTTAAAAGTTGTTTCTGTCAGACATTTTGCCACAGTGATGAGAAAACCATTTTTCTCGATTTATTCCAATCTGCCTTGTACTCCACTCCTAACAAGCAGGCTTTCCAGACTTTGAGCATGCTCCTCAATTCCTTCACCACACAATCTGTCACCTCTCCAATCTGACTTATTTTGACAGTATAAATTGTTGATTTGCTTCCCCCAAAATTTACCCATTAACTGGGTTCTAGACCTGGCTTTCTCCTTACCCCATCCAGGCATTCTTTTTCATTTACCTTATACACTGTCTCTAAGTCCCACCACACCCTTGTCTCTTATCTGGACTCCTTTAATAGCTGTTGACTTTCCTTGGGATGATGTCACACCCCTGAAAATTCAACAAGTTTAAAGAATAATGGATCATCTGTGATGGAAGTCCAGTCATGAGAACAAGTCCTTCTCAACTCCCCTCCACCATAGATACCACCCCAACTTTATTAGGTCCATAGATACCAAAGCCATTCTCTGTCATCTGAAAGCAGCTTCTGCCTTCACTATCTTGCTCTGGGTCTTCTTCACCTCCCTGTCAGTCCACTTTAGAAATGTCCTATCTGCTCTTTTTTTTTTCTGTTACTCCCTTATCTTTGTTCATTTGAAACAGCATCAGATCTCTTTGCCTACAGAGGCATTTCAGCAAAGACATATAACCTCTAACGATTTGAGCCTGCAGCCTTCCAGCATCTCAAGACACTCAAATGTCCCTCATACCTGAAACCTTTGGTTTCCTCTCCCTGCCCTTGGGCTTACCCGTAGACTGTGAGGAGTGTGAAGGGTTGGATGGCTTCCCTTATTCCTCTAGAGTTGGTTGCAAACATCATCCCTTCCAGGAAGCAAGCCTTCCCTGTCTTCATTCTTCAGGCAGTATTACATTCTATAGGGTTCCCTGCCTCGCCCTGACCTGGCTGCTGGCTTCTTTGCAGTGCTGAACACCACACTGTGCTGGTTAGTAATGTACATTTCATGCTGCAATTTTTAAAAATTAGTGCTCATTCTGTTTGTTTTTTTTTTAATTTACATCCTGGCACTTAGCACAATATCCGCTTCATGAAGGAGAAACAACAACAAAGTAAAAAACAAATTCTTTAATGAGCAAAACCAAACCTGATATTAGTTGCTACAAATGGATCTTATCATTCTTAGGAAGATGGTCCATGTGTGACTATCCCACAGTCAATTATAGCTTACAGAACCTGGAAGAATGAAACTCTCCAAGGTTCTTACATTTTGACACAATATTTACCTTAGGAAGATATCAGGCCAAAGTACAGTATCTAACAATTTATATTGATTTTCTCTATCGAGGAGCAATGTATATCTAAAAGGTAAGTGCTAGTGACACACTTCCTCATACAAGGCCACACCTCCTAATCCTTCTCAAATAGTCCCACTCACAGATGACTGAGCATTCAAATATATGATCTATAGGTGTAGTAGGAGGCTGCTTGTTTGTTTCCCAGCCAACCAGACTCCTGAAATAACCACACAAACTGTATTAATTAAATCACTGCTTGGCTTATTAGCTCTAACTTCTTATTGGCTAGCTTTTACATCTTAATTTAACCC
The DNA here is from genome assembly GCA_001685095.1 of Ellobius talpinus. NCBI lineage: Eukaryota > Metazoa > Chordata > Mammalia > Rodentia > Cricetidae > Ellobius > Ellobius talpinus. The sequence goes on from LOJH01063432.1 coordinate 10,548, forward strand.
TTTTCCATTATTTTATATTTTACCATGAGGCTCGTGGCCTACCGGCAAGGTTCCAGTGTCTCCAGCAGCAGCTCTCTCACCCTGCCGTCTTCCTTCTAGCATTCAGTTTAGTTTTTCCCGTCTACCCTGCCATAGGCTCAAAGCAGTTCTTTATTAATCAATGGTAATCACAGCATAC